>BGZK01004371.1:0-14156 GCA_005406025.1 Eumeta japonica | reverse complement strand
GGTCGCCGCGCTCAAAGCCCGCGGTAAAAGCTTGCAATATCTTAAAACTAAAACGAGTGGTGTCGTGGGACACCAGGTAGGAACGAAGTTCCTTCGGCTAATGTAGAATCGACACAATTTGCAAAAAAAATATAATGTACTTTAAGTGTTATGACAGGAATATGTTTTATTATAAGGTGCTACTTAAATCGTTTGGTGATCGTTGTAGTGGAATTATGACATTTACTCCTTACTATCTGTTCTTCAATCATCTTCATTTTCTGTTCTTATTGTTAATTCTATTTTCGAAAATTTACGATTATTATGATTTATTTCTTTATTTTACCGACATATATTTGTTAATGGAAAATAACCCCGACCGATTCTCGGTAATCGCGCGAAGTCGTAAACAAGTCGCGCGGGCTCATGCCAGCCGTGCCCGGTGTGATCCACCAATCAGCGCTCGCCGTTCACCGAGCTCGCGTCACCTTGCGCCAATAAACGCGCAGTAAAATAACGACATATCTAAAATATACGACTGTCGCGCCTGCGCACGTCTCATTTAACGGTTTTATTCCACGGACTTTTTCTTACGGTTTTACTATCACATTTTTTCAGTTCGGTCGTGCAGCAAAATCCCTATCTCCTCCAAGCCCGCCGTAAGAACTTCGTTCCAAAAGTAAATTTTGAAAGTGAAATTAAGGTATAGAAATAATAATTTTATCGATTACAAGTTTTTCCGTGGGAAGTTATCACATTCCCAAAGCAAATTTAAAGGACGCCAGAGTGTGTACTTCATCGATTAAATGAATACAGTATTACTGGAAATTTGTTCGGTTCCGGCGGAATTATATTTATATCAAGATTACTAATAATATTGTCTAATACTAGAATTCCGTTCAAACTTCGAAGGAAATAGTTGCCAGGATCGTCGATAAGGCCCAGCATTGAATTGAGGAGCAACTTTTTGCACTACCAATATTTATTCATGGTTGGGTTATTTACCTATGTCGATCTGTCTAGAGTTCAAAGCTTTAAAGATTTGATTAACTATTTCATGTAGCAATACTAAAAACGAAGTAGATGCTATTCTTAAATGCCTTCATACATCCGATATTGTGTTATTTTTGGCATTTTCAAGAGGCATACGAGCATACGAACCGCCAGAGAATGGGTGATTACCGCCGCCCATGACGACTAGCGACTCCAAAGAAGTCTCTATTAGTACATTGCCAGCCTTTAAAAAGGAATTAGATATCTGGTGAAGGGAATTAATAGGATGTCTGGGTAGTGAGCCACCGAGTCTCATTCCTCGCTGGACCAAAGGGAACAGCGGAAGCTGTTACTTCACATCTGCATTCTGCGAGAGCGTAGTCCTAAAGTACGTCTCGCCGGTTGATCCAGCCCATTTCCGTATTGCAGCCACGTTAGCCACGGCGCGGCTCTACAATGTTAGAATATGTGTATTAACATTGTCTGTGAAGAAGTTTAACTTTATAAAACCTTTTGGCAAGTTTCTTTTGTTTTCTTGCGCATAATCTGCTGGCATGCCATGCGATTTCTTCACACGGGCACATCTAGTTATACCTATAAACATATATGTTTACCTTCCTTTCTTCTTCCCTGCGTTTTCGGATCGGTAAATAAACGAACTCGTTTCGGTGTTCAGTGTTAACACTTTACGTTGAACAAAAATGATTTCCGCCCTCCACTTTCTTATCGGTCGATCTTACTAAACGTTTAAACTTTCGTTTGAACGTAGGACGTAGCTATTTTTATTTAAATAATGAATGCACAACAGCCTCAGAGAAGGTATCGTCAGAACGAGGGCGTTTCGTAACAGGCCGGCGACAAAGGCGCTAGGGCGCCGCCGACCTTCGCACACGGACCTTTTGACGTATCATCCATTGGCTTTTTTCGACGCTGACGACTGGCGCTAATCACTGGCCCCGTGATATATGACCGGCGCGCCTGCGCCCGCCCGCTCTCGGAATGTATTAAAATTTAATCGACTAATTATAATCGGTCTCGAGCTGCTTAGTTTAATTTAGTTCAATACGGCCGATCGTCGTAACAGGTGACGAAATTTTTGTAATTCTGTAAGAAGGGTTCGCACGTCACTTTGTCTATCTTGTCGATTGTCCATCTGTATAATTTCAGAGTGTATGAAGAACGGGAATTCTGAAGTCATTATAAGGTTATCTAGAGACGAGATGTAGTTCGACATAAATATATATTCAAGTGTTTGTTGAAGAAAAATATTACTCATTACGAGAAAAAATTGTACATACAATATCTATAATAAAGAAAATGTGTTTTTTTTGTATATTTTTCCTAGTCTGCCAAAATTGATAAGGTGGCTCGATCATATACAGTTCTAAAAAATTACTTATAACATTTGTAAATATGTCGATAAAAAAAAATTACCTACTTCAAGGTTGAAAGGAGTTATTTTAGAAGCCTGCACCATTAGTAAAAATCATAGCATAGTTGCAACGAATCTGGCGCGACAACCCTGCATCGGTGCAGGCGCCCGCCGACGTGCGGCCGACGCCGCCGTCGGTCCGCGTTCGAACAAGTATGTACCTACACCGCGCTACAATGTATTTTGTAGAGTTCGAGACGTGTACGGCACGTACGGGAGCATGTCATCTTGTATTTGTAATTAGGTACTCTATAGCGCATTAGCAAATTTCTGTTAAGTAGCTAGTTAATTTTCTTAAGTATATTAGAAAGAGTTCTCGTTAGACTATGAAATTGTCATGGTATTAATTTGTTCCTTTTTTATTATTTAGATGATAACGATGAATATTAATTAGTATCATATATTTCATTAAACAAATAACATTATAATAAACACTTTGTAAATAATTTGAGCAATAAGTTAAAAACATATTCCCTATTTATACATGTTATGTTATAGAGACTAAAATGTTTGTATTGTTTTAATTTATGAACGTTTTTCGTCCGCACCGAGGTGCGCGCCTGCCGCGGCGCGGCGGTCTGTTTACGTTTTCGGTTACGGAATGCAGCGCGGCCGCAGCGTTCAGTTATTTCGAACGCGATCGATTCCCAAAACGGAACGCGTCCTCTCAACATGGCGGATCTGTTTTGATTAGTTTTGACGTTTGGCTGTTTAGCTATGCAACGTCGCAGTCGCAGCATTTTCACGAAGTTCTCGTAGCGACTATAGGTTCTAACAGAATTCTGATCGATTCCAGACGATGTTGCTATTATCTGCTGCTCGCGTACTCTAGTAAGTTTCATTTTATATGGGCCATTTAGTTATTGAGAATCCGTAGGTATTCGAAGGATACCAACCAACATCGAAGTAAATAGAAAAATAATATTATTTTCAAGTAACGAGCCCACGACGTTTACCCGCTCGTCCGCCGGTCGCCGTCTCGGGCTTAGTAATTAATGAAATGCTCAATAATTGCATGATCTGGCGCTTTAATCGTGACAACTAACAAAAATAATATTAAAAACATGTTAATAGCAAATGAGAAAACATTCTTTAGGTGACGCTACAGTGACGGGTGAACGGTGCATTTTTAAGTAATGCAGATTGCACTATAGCTGACGCCCGTGTCGCCTGAACTAGAAATTACTCGCACGGTAACGCTTCTATTTATATGTATTGTGTGGTCTAGTTTGTTATGTTAGTAATGTCAGTGCACTACCGATATAAATTACGAAAATTTATACATGCGAGTCTTATTTGTACGTAACCGGTTTTGTTTAAATTTGACTGATTCAAACTCAAACAGTATAAATTTTTCCAAGTGAAATACTTTCCTTTTCTAGATTTAAAAATAAGCCGACGGCGGATTAGCAGGCACCGATTAACACCCCTCCCTCTCTACACTCTGCAATTTAAGTTGTAAGTCAGCTATTAACACCTAAGTAAATACACCGATTGTCCTTCACCTACTCAAACATATTAACCAGACGGACGTAAATATCAGAATTAGTATCAGTTTCTGGTATATAGACTACGACCGTGTAATAATAAAATTTTAATATATAACATATATATGTACAAAATGTATGTCACATTTCGTTCCAAATTTGCTTATAGGTTATGTACCAAACTTAAGGTAGATAGTTGATCGAGGTCGGCTAACGAGACAATGTCGTAGTACGGTCGAGTGAAACTTTTCTGCTTCTCCACGAGCACGATGTTCACAGACGACCTGAAGTTCGGCGAAAAATGTGTTTAAGTGTTTAGACTACTCGATAGTCATGAACACAATATTATAAATCATATAAACTTATTGAAACCGAGTGACGTGCCCGTGTTCTGACGACATCTCGTGTAGTACTATAAAAATTACTTTTTAATCCAAAACATTTGTTACTAAAATTAAATGCGTACACTCGCTAAAAGAGTTACCGCATCTACGTACTTAGAAAATGTAAGTGGCTCCAGCGAAACCGATGAGAGGATGACATTCGAATTGATCCTGTTTATTACAATATTGTATACTCATAAAGACTATTTTGTGTTCAATGAGCAAAATTAAGGATAAAAAATAGCAAAACAAGTTTCGCGAGCTACAAGCCACAGCGCTATATTTATACGCATCCCACGCCGCGGCGGGTGCCGATTAGTCATGCCAGAGCGAATCGTATTGTTCAGAATGTTCTTCAATGGAATCATTGCTCTGAAGTCGGTAACGGAGTGGAGTTTGCATTTACACAACCTCCATTAATTATAACAATGAAATTAGCCGAAATAGACACGAAACGTCTAAATTGTATTAAACAGAAAATGGAATAACGGTTTTAGAGCGTTTTTCATTGAAAATTATGATAATTATTAAAAAATCCTCTGAAAATTACTTTTTATTATCAAATATGATTCCAGGTTTGACGAGCGAAGTTTAAGAACGTTGAACGGTCTAAAAGGTTGTCATTACAAAAAATAAAACGACAATTTTAAATACACCGCTGGGCGCAGAATAACTTAATTAGATATTTCGTTAATTGATAAATCATTAGAATAACATTATTACTATGCTGTAAGCGTCGCTAACTAATCAAAATTTGATTGAATATTAAGGTGTTCAAATAGTAATTATAAGTGTGATCTAACTGCTCATTATGAAATAAAGTTATATATTGTAATTATGCGTAAGAATTTGTTGAAAAGCTCACAGAACCAATAGAAATTTGAATTCCAAACAAATGACAGTAAACATTCAAATGAAGATTTTAATTAAATTTCCGTCTGTTGTTTAATCGCCCAAAAGAAAGAAATTGTATCCAGGGCGGGCGAACTGCGGGTCGGCCGAGTTAGCGTGACTGCTCGTGGAATGGCGTCTGATGAATAAGCTCGTTGGGAGTATCTCCAAGGCTTACTGGGTAGAACTAACAAAAGCGTAACTCGAAATTGGCGCGTCGTCGAGAAGGTAAAACGTTTTGAACCTAAAAATAAAATTAACGACGAAGTCAATGTTCGTATAATTTTATAATGAAACCGGTGTGGTTTTTTTCTCTACCTTTGCTCTACATCACACAAACGTTTATCATCTTCAAAAATACACGCGTCGACAGTCACGTGGTAGATACTAATTGTAATTCCAATATCTGCGAATACTAAAACATCAGACCACTAACGTATCTATCAAATAGAATGAGATTCGTATTTATCATCGTCGGTGCTCTTATACTGCAGCTAAGATTGCTGATTGAACGGAAGGTGCCATGAGCTGTAAGACAATATTTGCTTCACGTGCTTCTAAAATCATTGAAAAATAAATTTAGTTATTTTGCAACTATTTATGAGATTCTCATCCATAATATAAAAAAACACAACTGCTCTTTGTTCATCTGACAGTTTGTGCGCTCATAGCTCTAGTACCATGGTTGGGGTGTACGTGATTCTTTGTTAGTATGGAAACGCTTTATCTGGCCAGGTTTTATTTAAATTTATATATACATTTGTTTACGTTATGTATAACGCCAGGACGTAAGCAGTAACAACATCTTTAAAACATTAGGTCAAAATTGCGGTAAAGAATATCTAATAATTATTTATCATGAACGAATATCAAATAAAATCAACTAGATGAAGGCAATCTTGTTTGATGTGAGCCGAAAGTAAATATGCCATTAAAGCACCAGGAAGAGAACTAATTTCACACATTAAAATTAATCGTAATACTAGGTAATTATAAAATTTTGAAAATTCATAAAGAACACCTAATAATAAAACGATAATAAAGAGGTGTGTAATCACCCGGTTGGAGCGAACTTCCTTCGCTTTATGTTATGTTATATCATATAACAGGAACAGAATAACAACTAACAGTTTTGCGAGTAATTAAACAAGAAATAAAATAATATAAGAAAAATATTTATTTACTTAAATTTGAATATGAAACCTATAAAATAGTAAATTATAACTTTTATAAAAACATTAAATAAAACATCAAACAGGGCCATCTTTTTTATTACAAACTTTTTTAATTTTGTCAAGCTGCATGATTATATAGTTTTGAAATCGATAATGGGATTCCCAGTTACGTCTAGTCTATGTATTTATATATTATACTGTCAAATGTAGTCTTAAACGGATAGTGATAAGCTAATTTTATTTACAAACTTTAGAGTTATGCTATAATATTTTCAAAGAGATACGTTACTTTTTTCAAGTAAGAAATAAAACATATATTTTAAAGTACCCTTAATCTGTAATCCCATGTAATGTTGTAAAAATACATAATTCTGAAATAAATAATTTCAATATGATAAATTAACGATTTTGATATTAAATAACTAAGTACTGATATAAAAATCTCAATACGTCTACTTAAAAGATTAAGTTTGTTAACGGATGAAGTATCTAGTTTATCTGATCGCATTTCCTTGGCTAAATTGAAACAAAAATTATTAGAAGAAAAACACAACGCTATTGTCGCGTGCACGCGTTCAAACAATGATTTTAAGACGCCGCCGATTATCCGTGCTGTATGGGCACTTGTGAAATCATCCTATGTAAAAGAGATATATTTATTGATTTGGATGATATGTTTTAGATTCCTTGAACTTAACACCTCGTGCCTAAATCATAAATCAATTCAACGAAGGTTTATTTCATGCAGGAATATTCCTCTAAAACTGTAAATTTGTAAATGCATTTTTTTTATATAAATACGGCTATTCTAATCATTAACTTAGCCAAAACTATTGCACCGCAATGTTTCAGTAGATGGCGGTCGGGAAAGAATCGCACACGTAGAAAAACGTCATGTGAATAAACAAAAAGAGGTAGTCATTTGTTAGATTCTGGCAAACAATATGTACGTATTAAAGCGATGAAAGTCCTTCCTGCGAGTAAAATAAGTCTCTGAGTGAACTGTCCAATCAGTATAATAAAACACGGAAAAATCTCTGCGTTGAACGAACCAGAAGGATTCGATTCTTCAACAGAACTATACTCTTGGTAGAATTACGGCGCAGAGAAACTTTATCGTAAGTAATATCGAGATATCGGAAGTCAAAAGATGATAATTAAAAACGAATCACCTAAATGAATGGGGAAGAAAGAAACATTTCTAGGTACACTGGGTGTTTCTGAGGAGAGTGAGAATGACGCTTAGCAATAAAATGCGACAGTTTTAGTACTAAAATAAAAACGTGACGGGCTACAGATTTCTTCTAAAGCTGCAAGTAAAGAATCCAAAATAGAAGAGCGGGTAAAGAGCACATCGAACCTTGGCCCGTGCCGAGTCTGCTGCTGCCGCAGAAGAAGCTCTAGCGGATACTTGCGTCCGGACCTCCCTAAAAAAGACTATCCAATTATCGTCGTACGCTTTTAAAACTATATGTCTGTCATTTCAACGTAAAGAAAGAGCAATGTTCAATATGTACGGGCTTTCATCAGAAAATATACATTCAAAGAAAAGAAATACTCGACGCTCATATAAAATCTAAAGAGAAACGGAATTAAAACCAAAACCTATCGCAGAACAAACGTTTTCGAGCCGCAATCTTCGATTTCCAGGGAGTTCCGAGTCCGCCGATATCTAATTATAGCGCATTGTTTCATAAAATGATGCGGTCTGTATGACTTTGCCGTCGACAACCTCCGTCACCAGGAAGTATTCTGCTGTAGCTGGCGTGAAGGCAAACGAGGTTCATCTGAAGCAGCAACCGCAATGTACGAAGTACTTGTAATGTACGATAAGGAAAAGTTATAGAGGTAGCGACTTTTTTGTGACTGTTGTGCAGACAAAACCACATTTCGACCACTCCCTCGACGCTCATTTGTATTTGGTGTTATGATGAACATGTTCGGGAAGTTTCGCTTCCCTTTTTTGAGGCACGTCACGGTCAGGACGAGGCAGGTGAAGCGCACACCGTACACAGCACGTGCGGGGACACTGAGAGTAGAGATATCTTCATCCCTATTCAGACTTTCGAGGAGGAACAAGGCGTATAATGTATTTCCTTCGTATATTCGAATTTTTTTAATTTCAAAAAGTTATCCAAAGATTTGAAGATTTCATCTAACAGAGCGCACGATGGCGTCACTAATGTCAATTGGCCACGAATGGTTGAACTGGAAATTGAGACAGAATTATCCGTTACAAATTTTCTGTAAAAATAGCCACTTCGAGGAATTTCAACATTTGATAATTTTAGAACGGCAGATTAATGAAGTCGAATTAAAACTATTAAACACAAGCGAAATAAAATAATCTAAAGCAAAATAATAAGATCTGTCGACATTTGTGCAGTGGGTCTACTCTCGTTAGAATGCTAAACATCGACTTCTTTAGTCCTTAAAATCTGAGTAAAAATTCCTTTTTCCTCTCATAAGTTTATAGTATGATTATTTTATTTACTTAAAATAGACTGTCATTGAACTATTGATAATTTTTCTCAAAATGTACTATTCGTAATAAAAACGCTTTTTTCTTTAATATAAAGTTTTTTTCTTTAATTTTCTTGTTAATGGGCGTAAGTGACATTTGAATAAAATTTTTCAAGAAATGTGTCTAACGTAGGGACATATCAATAATATTATTTTTATGATGTTATTAAATTTCTATATAAAATATTTTATTTCGTGTATATTTTGTATAAAATTATACAAAATATACACGAAATTTTACCTGAATATACATTAATAAATTATCTATATATATAAACAAAATAATTTTTATTATAGTAGAAAATCAGTCTTGAAATAAATAACAAACCTTATTTTGTGTCCTCCTGTAAAACGTCTAAAAACATGCGCCACCACGTCCGATAAGGACGATGTATATACATATTTGTATAAAGGACGATGTATATACTTATATAAGGGATGATGCATTAGCGGTCCCGACAGACTGTGCCCTGCCCTGACGGCGGCTTCAGGTTGTTAATTCATAACCTATACACTAAATGACTGAACCCAATGTCAAATCATTGAGTTTGACATCCGGTTCAACCTTCTCATTTCGTCGTTGTGTGATTCGCTGTTGCCCAAAACAAAATCAAAAACCGGTCAAAAACATGTCGGACCATGCTCACTGTAGGGTTCCGAAGCCGTTTCTCGCATAGGATAGGCATAAGCACTTTAGTTGCCTATAATCAGAGAAACAAGTAGGTATGTCGACTATTACTCTTAAACTTATTAAATTGAAGTACAACAGCTAAAGAGTATATCTTCATGGCACTTACGTCCTTTGTTGAGAAGCGCAGTTTTCGGAAATAACTAAAAACGGTACATTCAGTATAACGATATATCTTTAAACTAATTTTCGTTGCAAGTATTCATTGAGCATTATTTTTGCAATTTTTCATATTTATTGAATGTACGGTTTAAAAACTAGTGGGGGGACATAATTTATGCTACTTTTGAGCGATTATTTCCAAACTACTCAATTAATCAAAAATTGTTTATAAACCTTAAGTTTTTAAAAGAACTGACGAAATATATACCACACGTTGATATTTAAAAAAATTTTTTAGCTTATGTTACATGTATGGAGCGCCCTCCCTAGAAATATTTAATTTTGTTATTTAACTACCACACTAAGAAGTGACTTATACAAGACACCTGTAATTCGAATTTCATTAATGTACATCTTGTAGTTTGGAATAAAATGCCTGCGACATATGGACGGACGAACGAACGGACATGAAGTTACTACTAAGGGTCCTTTTGCCAGTTTGGCTCGAAACCCTGTAAATAGAGTAATTTCTCGACGGTCGGTGGGAAATATTCTATGTAATATCTATAGGAACACAGAAAACAGAAATGGAAATGCCTTAACAACGCTAAAGTACAACGCAACTAACTTGTGCATGTATTGATGCACCTCAAATACCACAGAATTCGGCACAGCACCACCTATGGTACACAAACATAACTAAGAGTTATTCTCAGAAAGTCAATTATTCATATAGTTCTCAGGTTTTAACGATCAGTTATTCACTTTAAAAAATATTGGAGAGGTTGTAGGTAGCTTTTGGGGTAATATATTCTGAAATGTAAAAAAATTCGCTAGAAAAAATTAAAAAAATGCTTAGGACCTGATTGCGGCGCTACCTACTGGGTCCAGTTGTGAATCTAAACCATTCAGGGACCTACTCAAACACACCCAAAAATTCATCATAATCGATCCAGCCGTTTATTTAATACATAAATATAATAAATTATGCAAAAACATTTTGTTAATTTTATAAATATAATGAAACACATTAATTTTGTGTAAAACTAAAGCATGTATGGCGAAAAATATGTTTAATTAATATTTTAAGGAAATATAATCTAAAAATAAAAATGCAAAGGGTTTTATTACGATATTTTTTAGACAAATGTGTCCGCGAGTTTACTTTGTTCCATCAGATTTGACATCATCAGAGTTCTGCAATCTTTGTCAAACCTTGAGCAATAACAATTTAAAACGGTTGTAGTAAAAGGGCGCGCGGTGTATTGAAACGGGAAACACCTTTTTTTACTTATAACCGATGCAATGAAAGATCGGGATGAAGGGCGGGGTCGGTATCGTGATCGAAAGGTAGATCGATATAAATTACGAAGGTATTGACTCTACCGGCGCGGGCGACGGCGCGGGCACGAGCGCCCGGCGGAGCGAAACCGTCTACCGAAAAGTTCTAATTGATTACTACTAATCTGTTCGAAGTCGGTATACAGATTAACATCATCAAATTTGATTCTATCTATACGGTGACGTGTGAAAACGTAACATTCAAATATCATTCTTGAAGCGATATTTATATTCCGAAGACATCTTTGAAATCACTATTCGTCTTAGTCCTGCTTTTAAGACTCGAGAGTTTTCATGATAATTGTTAATGGCGTGTTGATCGATAGGTACTCTACTGTTTTGAATTTACTAAATTTTTCACATCATTAAGGATGAATCAGAAGAATGAATCAAAAATTTGTTACGTGTGTCGGTGCTCTTGAGTAGGGATTAAATAAGGTATTGTCGCTCAGATTTCGTTAATTCATTCAAGAGCGCGTAGGTATGTCGTTTATCGTCGGCGGCGTCAAAAGTCACTCATTTGCGCCTCGAGACACCTCTAAAATGGGTCATTAACAAACCACGAAATTGCTCTGCGTCATTATTATTTACTATTCTCGATTCGCTGGCCTCGGTCATTCAGCCGTCGGCGTATAAAAGAATTCATATCCCGCGGTCCTGATCCATCGCCCGCTCGATGAAAGTCATTAAAACTCGATCGCATACAAAGCCGGCGATGCACCGGTACAACGAACCGAAGCCCTCGCTTCCCCGACGGCGCGATCGCACGGCGCGCGGAGCGCGGAACAATGGCCGCCCGAACGACCTACAAAAACGGCGTCGTATGTGGGTCGCGCACCCGCCGGCCGCGCATCGGGGCTCATTAAACGGATCGACTCCGGCCCGCGGTGACCGCGGCCGGACAAGTTCGTCGGGGCGACACGCGAGCGACGCCGGCCGACCCGCGGCACGGGCGCGCCCGCTGTCGTGTCGGAGTCGGATGGCGAGGACGATAACGGTGCTGAATGAATCGTGATTACTTATTATCATGTTGTTGCTGGGCGTTGTGTTCGCGACTGCGCCGTTTCGACCCTGCGCCGTCGGCGCCGACCGTCGGGCGGTCGGGCGACGCGACCTAACGAATGATATTAGCTCATCGGGTGAATCTAGCGGCATTGCTTTCACGAAATGTAACTAGAGTACCAGTGGCAGTGAGATATTTCAACACTGATATAAGACCGGTATAAAATTTCTACTTCTTGTGTCTTCACTTGATTATACGTAGATGTGATCGGTTTGATAGTTGGTCATTAGATATATTCTTTCACCACAAAACTTTTGCTTGAGAATCAGTTAGATCTCAAAACTATTACAAATTGATTATTGACTCTGTAGTCATTTTAGTATAATGTTGGTCATTGATTGACCATCAACCTAATATGTTGTTCACCGACTGGGATGACCGATCTAAAATAGTGTTGTTCAATATAATGTTGATTATCGATTCGATGACATCCAAAGTAATGTTGGTTATTAACTCTGATGATCGATTGCTGAGCTCGTTTCGGATTTTCCATGGGTAAATGATAACTCGGCGCGGGACAATTTTCTCATGTACATTTCCAATAACAAATATTTACATACATAACACGCATAGTGCTACCTGTAGTTCACGTAACGTAGTGCAAATTTGTTGTTGAGATCCAATATCATAGCTAAGGGAACATACCCATACTACGTGACCCGTTTTACGGGCTGGGGTCTTCAAAATACTACGATTAGCCCAGGACGGGGAGGGGCTTAAGGCTTTATCACGTAGTCAGAGAATTTTCGCGCTTTTTCCGAGATATATTCAAATTATGACGCGCAGCGTTTAGCACTCTTTTAAACTCACAGATGGCAATACTAACGCAAATATGCGGGACGCCAGCTGATTTAAAACTGATAGTTTTTGTACTCATTAAAAATGATGTCCTTATATAGTATTCTATTTGTAGTAAAACGTAAGTATCTACAATATGTTTTACATAAGTTTTCTCGTTGATTATATTAACTTTCTGTTAGCAAAAGAAAGTGATTTAAAATCATATTTATGAATTACTACGTGAAAACTATGGGTCTCAACATATATTGCAGTTGGTCACCGAGGGGAGTTGTGTAAATATGGGTCACGTATTATGGGTATGTTCCCTAAGATGCAAATACCTCAATATTCTGCTGAATGGCGGTCAATAAAGTAACGCTTAGGGATTGTTTTTTCGTTTTTCCAGAGAAGACAATAGATGTCTTCTATATATAATAGATGTTCGTGTATATAGACATGAACTTGAAAGGCAATATTTTATCAAAATAAAAAATCGGTTGTCTGTAAACTCGCTTTACTGACGATAGTTGAACGTGACAACGTCATAAGAAAATACTGATGGAATGGTTTCATTTTTTTTAAATCATAGCTACGCTCGATAATTATTTCGACCGAATAGTAAAGCAATTGATTTTTACTGATCGTGAAATAGTTCTGTTAGCATATTGTTATAGTTTTGTCAATTATAGCATAACCTACAATCGCTGCACTAGCGGACCGATGCTATTTATTTTAATGATGAAAGCACAAACATTCAACAATATATCACTGAACATATATTTAATATCGAAAGGATCATTACCTTTATCGCCGCAATTATCGTTGCTATAAACAATTGACACCACATTCACTTTTCACTGCACTTCATACTTGACAAAAACATGTAAATGTATTATTGTATAGCAGCTGTCCACGCATCGCATCGCTCACTCAAGTAGGAGAGAGACAGATGTCGAACGCTGCCGAGCGCGGAGGCCGATTGTACCTCTTTGTCGCTCGTTCCGCGCTCTCGCTTGCACTTCAAACCTTAAATGGAACGCCTCAGAGCGAGGTAACGCCGCATGAGTCATGTTTTTCGTGCGCGCAGCCGGCTCTATCGAATTATAAGACATCGTCACGTCAAAAACGTAGATCGAAACCATTAGAGCCGTTTCAGACACGGCCCTGTGCATACCCATTAGAGAAAACAAAAGTGTTGTTACTGTTCACATTATTTTATTTGGCACCGCACAGGATGTCGCCATCGTAATATATATTAATAAAATCATTAAGAATGTGGAAAACGAACCGAAATATGCTTGGCGAATTTTATAAGTGAC
>BGZK01004370.1:0-14158 GCA_005406025.1 Eumeta japonica | reverse complement strand
TGGAAAAAATTTTAGCCCTTTCACTAGATTAATTTGGACATGCAAACAAATTAAAACTTTATTAATCTGTCTATCTTCAGTCAGGTATAAAATTAAAACATGATAAGTAGAGATCCAGTGCTTTATGGAATAACTATTCATGAAAAAATATTATAAAAATGTTTTATGTACAATTTCATAAATAAATGTAGATAGATTAATTAAAAGTATCCTATTTCTCCAGGAATTAATTTACTTTTAATAAGAAGAAATTGATTTGGATTTGTTCAGCCAGTTGTATTATAATATTTAGTTTAACTTAGCCATTATCTTTTAAGTTAGGATATTAATAAATAAAATTAGGTAAAGTTCTTAAAAATACGATGCCTATAAATACTGAAACCAGTCGAAATATTTTGCATTTCATTAAATTGAACACAAAATAAAGTTTCCGAAACAAAACAAAAACATTATTTTTATGTGTATACAAAATATTATTCTTACACTTAATTAGTCAGTCACTGTAGCAATTTCACAGTATTATATTTTTTTACGAACATTTTTAACATTGTAATCACGTGAAAATTATACAATTGTACTTAAACTACGTAGTTTAAATTAGCCTGAAAATCATAAAATAACTGTGTGTGGATAAACTATCTACAGAAATTGCGATAATAACAAAATTTTTAATCAATCAAATCTCTACAGAAGGTTTTACGATAAGTACGGGGAACAATATTTTTGTCCAGTAATTCTTTTATATCCCTTTTCTTATTTTGAATTAAAGGTATCTTGCTTGTATGCTTGTCTCAAACCATTAACAAATAATGAAGTTTGGCATCCAGTTCGTTGTAAATTACGTACGAATTTTTTTGGTAATCTTCATCTTTGTAAGAATTTTTGTATAAAAAAGTCATAGGCTGTTTTTTTTCTTCAATATGAAACATCTTAACGTAGTGCCATTGTACTTGGCTTCTATTCTCATACACATTAAAATTAACCCACTGTTTTTGATGTAATTTCAGATCGTAAAATTTGTCAAAAAACATTTGATACACCCTATACGGTTTCCCTGTCTTTTTAGCGGTCTGAATCGATGTGACATATTGTTGTGGAACATAAACTGGCCCAGATTAACGAAGCGCCTTACTTGCTTTTCGATTATGCAATGAACATTGTCACCATCGTTTCGAGTGTGACCACGAATTGAAAATTCATGGGTTATACTTTTGACATTAATTTTTTTTACCGCGTAAGCATAACCTATCAGGAAGTACTTCTGTTACTGTCCGCAGAAATTATCTGAGTTAAACATAAAATCTACTTTTTTACCAGGAATAACCTGTGCAACTACCGTTTTCATTTGCTCCTCGTTTTCCCTCTGTTTCGGCCTAAAAAAACATTCAACATTAGTAAGTCGCTCACAGTAAAATTAAAACATTTAATTCTACTTTATAAAACAATACTGAAATTTGGCCCTTCGGTATTGGCATTACAGCCTGTAAAACATACACAGCAACAATTAAAGTATCGTTTTTAATGTTTTGTCTTTTTCTTTCTCTCTTGTGGATAATTCTTTTTCTTTCAAGTGTATTTCATACGTCTCGATAATACTGTTTTTTTGTGCTTGTATACTTGCAACCACAAAAAAACATGAGCATCAAATCATGCTCACAATGCATACTGATTCTACAAATAAAATATGTATGTTTTAGTAATATACATACAATGTATGCGCGTCACAGAGAGTGTAGTAACTGTAAATTAAATAGAAAAAACATTTAGTAAATATCTATCTAATTGGACTATAGCATATTTAAATGCGTCATCATAAATACTATAAGAAACAAATAGGCATTTCCTTAAACACTAAGAAATTATATAAAAAAGACAAACAATTTTTATTTCTCAACAAACCTGTATCTGTCTAAAATGACTAACTGAACCAATAATAAGGTCGCAAATAGAAATATTATTCTAAATCCCGCTTGTATGAATCAATAACAGTGTAATAACTAGTATTAGTTCAAAATGAAATTAGAAAAAATTACATTCCAAATTCAGCAATACCGATGCAACTCGAAATATTGCATAAAGCGGCACGATGCTTCCACGATCAGCGTTGGTCGTAACTGAAGATGACGCAATACCAGGCGGGGCTTTATACATGTTTGTCCGACTGTCAGACAGTTGGGCAAGCATGTATAATGTTTTTGCCATTTCTTGTTTGTCTTTTGCATTATTCCAATGATGGTTTCATTTTATTTTATTATATTTTACGTTTGAATATGGTATTATTTCAAATACGACATATTTTGAGTTAAAACACTCTTGTATTATTAGTGCGATATAATATAAATAAATACGAATAGCACAAAATGTTTAAGATCTATTCTATTAATTAAGTCAAAGTATATTGCGTGTTCCGAATGAGTGTATTTAAGTCTTTATAACTACTATAACTGCTTTTTGTCGATTTTCTCATCAAATCATTATCTATCGATTTATCTTCGTGTCGTTTCTAATATCTAGCCTGTCTGCACGTCGCACACAAGCTTCTGAGGGTCCTTTGAACAATAGTTTTTCATCAAGATCTATATTTTTTACGAGCTCATGTCGCCAACTCTCCACTACTTTTCTTTTTGCGCACATTTGTAACATTCTCTAATATTCCAGGTGGTTTCTTATGTAAGCTACATTTTGCAGGTCTATATACATCTAATATCATTATTGTCCTGATCAAAATCATATTGTCTTTAGGCAAAAAATCTTAGTGTTTATAGGAAATTCATTGACTATTGCCTATTTATGAAGTTTTAGGTTTTTATAATTTCGTAGTCAACAAGGAACTCTTATAGTTATAGTTTCGCCATATCCGTCGTTCCGTTCGTATATCTGTCTCTGTCTGTCTGCAGCTTAGCTCTGAGACGTTTAGTACTAGAAAGCTGCAATTTGGTATGAGCATACATATTAATCATAACGACAACATAAAGGAATAAATAGGAATAAATTTTGAGAAAAACATATTTTAGGGAGTATCCTAAAATATTTTTTTTCTCGTGAATGCATGAGTATGAGCATGGAGCTCTGAGATGCCATTGAATATCGCATGCAAAAACGTTGCGCGTCCGTGTAAACCATTTCTTAATTTTGGGTTTGGTTTCCGAAATAATAAGCTTTAAACTGCTAATTTTTGTTAGAATCAAATGTCTATACGATGCACGAAAAACTTCAGATTGACAATATTCATGCATTTTCATCAACAACATGTCACAAAATCGAAGTAACAAAACTATGAATTTTGTTACGCACTTCAATCAGAATATAAAAACGGAACCGTGTTTGCACGAGACTATGGAAACCAAACATAATAAGTTTTTACATTGCGGCCACAAATAGAAATAAAACACAACGCCTAAACGTAAGCTGTAAAGCTTAGGACGGCGTTCACCGTTCGTGATATCTGCATAATATTATGTAATTTATAAAGCCACAGGAGCTGGCAGTGAGCTAATTCAATTTAATCTTTGTACACAGCCGTTCCTCTGTGGTCAGTTTTAGTTCCGTTCCGTTTTCCCCGCTGGGCGTGCGCCTTGCGAAGTCAAAACTTTCCAAAATTAACATAATTTTACATTTACGGCTCACCCTTCCCTACGTCTAAGAACTCTATATTGAGTCATAACTTATGTAAACTTAGGTGTTGAATTATAACCGTACGCAGTTCACGTGATGAAACCGATTTTTAGGGTACCAAGCCAAAATGGCAAAAACGGAAGCCTTATAGTTTTGTCATGTCCGTCCGTCCGTCCGTATGTCACAGACATTTGTATCAAAATCTACAAGATTCATATTGATGAAACTTGAAGTATAGATAGATGTCTTGTATAAGCCGCTACTTAGTATTGTAGCTAAATAATAAAAATAAATATTCCTAGAGGGGACACTCCATACACGTAACAAAAGCTAAAAATTTTTTTTCAGCAAGCATTAGCATGTGGCGCATATTTCGACAGTTTTTTTTTAATTCTAGATTTTAAAATATTTTTTTATTTACTTAGTATTTTCAGAAATAATCCCTCGAAAAATAGCAGAAATTGTCCCCCCTTCTATTTTTTATACCATAAGTTCAAAAAATGTGAAAAAAAGCTACAAGGATAACGCTTAAGGCATATTTTCAAAGAATATTAGTTTCAATAATGTTTTTGAGCTACTGCCGAAACACTGTCCTTCTAAACAAAAGGACGTAAGTGCTATGTACATTCATTTTTTTGCTGGTGCCCCTTGGTTGACACTAGTTTAGGAGTAATAATTGTTATACCTACTTATTTCATAGTTATAAGCGAATAAGTGCGGACGTATTCGTATGTATTGTGTGCTGGAAACATGGAAAAAAGGGTAACAACATAGTTTTGTTCATCTGTTGTACATTTATTTGTAGTAACGACTTCGGAACCCCACCGTGAACTTGGTCCGACATGCTCTTATACGGCTTTTTTCTTTGATTCACATTCTATTACTCATAGCAGGCAGTACTAAAACCAGATTGGAAAAAAGTGTAGGTTAATTGTAAAGGAGAACGCATGAACGGTAAAATGTGTTGCATCAACTCGAATTTATGTATCTTTTATACTCTTACCTTATAAGGTACTTCGACCCTTCACGTAACAATGCAGAAAATTGTGGTCTCCACCTACCTTTCTGGGAAAGAGGCGTGAGTTTATTAATAATGATTACGTATCAGTATAACATAATTTCGAAATTTGGCTAACAGAAAATTTGTACTAATGGCTTTTACTACTGATTATATCTAATGATGTACATGTAAATTCAATGTCAAGATACAATAGCTCGTTTCCATAGACTTTATCAAATTCACCTGATATTTTCAACAATTGTTATTTCAATTTCTTAGGTTAATACGGCGTCCTGAAATTTTCTTGCTTCTTATAATAAATTAACGATACGCGGGTTATTACTTCCTCATAACTATTAAATTCTACCTCCATTAATACCCATGTGCGATTCTTGGTTTTAGGATTCATTGTCATTTTTATTATAGACTCCTCTATTTCCCAGGTAGATAAAGATTACAGATTTCTACATGGTACGATCTTCGCATATCTGTCTTGCTTTATTGAAATCCTGTAGTCTTTTCCTTCAACTTCGATGGTTTCGAGTGTTTAAGATTAGGTTTTTTTTTAAAAATGTGTCACTAATTTGGTTTGCACGCCTCAACATACCTTTGTCTATTCCAGTCGTTACATCTTTTTTAAACAGCGCTGGTTCTTGACATCATTGTTCCTACTTTTATCTTTCAAAGACACTATAAATACTACGCAGAGATCGTATCTCCACTGTATTGATTCTACTTTGATTTTTCTTCTGCCATACCCAACTTTCACTACCGTACGTAAACCTAAGGATCAGGATCTTATTATGGATAGTCGAACGTGCTTGTTGTGCGACACTTTTGGTATTCACATTAGGAATCAAGACTCCATTGTCTCAATTTATTCATTCATATTTATTGTCATTTGTAAACAGAGTACTCAACCATTACAGACTCTTTCTTTTGTACAACTCTTTCACCTTATTTATATATATACACATCATCATAAATGTACGTACATATGTATATGATATATACATATGCATACTAGCTTTCACCTGCAGCTTCGTTCGCATTGAAGCCCTTAAATAAACATCGAAGATCATTACATTCCAAAGAAATGAATCAATGTGATAACTGTATTTTATTGCTTGGCTGGGATTATCAGTTTTAAAATTATTACATACAATGAAGTTTCAAAACTGAAAACATGCTTTATTGAAATAATTTACTACAACAAAGTTAAAATATATTCAGCGTTTAGTGAACGTCCTTATCGTCGCTAATCACATTTACAGACGGTATTTTGGAATCATTCTAAGCGTTTTTCACCATGTTCCGAAAAAATTTTAGTTTGGCTGGAAATTATGCAAAAATCTTCTGTCGTTATCTCTTTTCATTTCATTCTTTCTTTTTTTTGTAATTTTCGGTGTTTAATAATAATATTTATTGTAAATTACTTAAGTAAATATCAATAAAAATCCTTTATGTAACAATTGATTTATCTTTGTACTTTATGAGTAGATCTTCATTTATCCTCCGAATGTACCGTACAAGAAATAAATCGGCGCCGTTTAATCACGGCTCGGGCTGTTTGAGCGATAATTTTACAACCTCTAGTATCACTTTAGACGCCTGCATGAAGGAACAGATGTTACAGTTGGTAAATAAATCTGAACTCGCCTAAGACTTTGAGTGACTAGCTCGTTAAGGCTCCCCCGCGCAAGTGTGTCCGATAGAAACTCGCTGGTTCGATGGTAATTTCCAATATTAGTTTGCTTACAACACGTAACTTAGGGCTGAGATTGTTTTAAATCCCTTCAGAACGACAATTGTGAAGTTTAACGACTTTAGGTAAATGAGCGAATAGTTGTACAAACCAATCGGTTGAATTAATATTGATTCCAACAGTAAAATGTCGTGGTGTTAAAATTATTACCACTGTTAACTGGAAACTTTGTTAATGTGAATATATTTACTCAGAGTATAGAGCTTTACTTGTACTCAAGGGACAATGAAAATAATATGTTTGGATACGATTTCATTTATACCGATTCTCATTTAGTATTGCATCGTAATGGCGATGCTTGTCTATCACCAATCTACGTGTCTTTGGTTTTAATGTTAAAATGACAACTGTAAAGAAAATTACGAATTTTTCAAAAATCACACATCAGAATAAACACAACTGGATATATTTATAATTATATTAAGAATATTGGCTGTAATCCGTCCACTTCGCTGAGCGTAAATTAAAATTTAGCGTTTTTCTTTTTATTGTTAAAATGTGCCCTCGATTTTGCTCCCCTGCACATGGATTAGCATAAATTTCTTAGTCTTCTCTATGGGCTGATTTTGCTGTCAATTTTGATCGCGATCAAGGTCATGTTCTCTATGTCGATTCTGATTCCTTTGCCCCTGTCCCGCTTTCGATTACAATGCCGATCTCGATACCGATCCTGGTCCTTCCTTGCGCGTTAATGGTAGTAATGACGAATTACTATTCATACTGGAACAGACATCGAAACAACAACAAACTGTATAAATACCTTTTTTACTGACATTTCTATATTTTTTTCAAATAAAAGGTAATGTCGTTAATGTATAATATATTATAATCTTATTATATTAATCTTATATCCTATTTGAGAACATAATATACCTTTATGCAAAATTTGATTGCAATCCGTCCAGCCGTCAGCCTATTACAAACATCCATAGAAATACACTTTTACATTCCTTAAATTGTAAATAGCCTATAACATCTACGAACGATTCCGTGTCGAATGTATATGATGCCACTCGCAATCCGTCCAGCCGTCAGCGTATGGCAGCTACAAATGATTGCACGTCGAACGACCGCAGACCCATATTGACACGATTAGTGGTTTTACCTGATTAAGCCTCAGAAAAGGGAACTTCATTATATATGTCCAGATTTATTACTAACTCTGTTCCGGTTTATTATTACATGATACCAAAATTTTCAAATAATCATTAGTCTGGATCGATTTATCGATCGATCGATTTTAGTTCGAAGGCGAAGCTCTTAACCAATGAATCATTATTGCTCATAAGCTACCACATTCCTTCATTGTACATCACTGCAAGTGATTTTAACGTGCGTTAGTGCAGGTGGATCAAACATATTTGTATTGGACTGATTAAAATTAACGAATTTTTAACCTGTAGTGAACTAGTCTAGTAAATTTATATATATAAAGGTACAGACATTAATTACAGTCTGGAGCTACGCCGTTTTAGCGTGACGCAAATTTAGAATGCCAATCGATTGCACTTTTTGGTTGTTATTTTAATTCACGTACAGACTGGAAATGTCATTCAACATCATTACATACCGTAGTACTAAATTTTAGCATCGCGCAATAAGAAAAATATTCATCATAACTTTTAAAATCATTTCTAGTTTCCAACACAAGTTGAGTCATGGTTGGGGCAATGTCCTATATACCTTTTCAGAAGGAAACATATGTATGTTTAACGCTCGGTAATTCTATTGACGGTACCAGCGCACATACAAGTATGAAATAAAAAAGCCGCTGGCAAAGTCAGTACTTATCAGTAACTATGTAATTGTTTACCAGAAGTATTCTTTCATCGACGAGTGTAAGGAATTCGAAATGAATGAGCTCGAAAACGATGGTGGCTAATAGCTACCATCAGTACATTTTGTTGTTGTTTTCTGTTGATAATATGTAATCGTATTGTTTCATAATCGCATCAAATGCAATTTCTGATTGCTCCTGTACTTTATCGGGACCAGATTTTTATAGCGAATTGCTGTTATTCTATCATTCGTACCATTTTATAGAATATTTTAATATTTGGAATTTTTACTTCTTTATTTTACATTGTAGTGTCTTATCGATACATCGTTTACTTTCCCTCTTGTGTCGTCTTTTCATAAGTCACCCGCGTCCGAAAATGTCACGAGAGTGACCCAATTATAACAGTGTGCTCGGAAATATCGCGCGACCTGTATGTCACCTGCGTCGTGGGTGATTGTTTTTTTTTTCATCTAACTGAACAGATTCACAAATAATTTTGCATTATTTTGCAAATATATCTCTAGACACTCAGATATGTGCACCCACATATCCACGTGTCTGATAGTTTTTTAGTGGAGTCTGTCACTGTTAGGTATAATTGGGAGTCTCAGCGATTGGTTTAAAACAATGAATCTTCAATTTCAAAATATTATTTAAAGCGACGACGCACCGCTATGTCTCAAACGCAAATGCCAAGCTTCCGGTGTGTTAAGAATGTCTTAATCAGATAAGAGTATATAAGAGTACTACCAGAACTCAGCAAACCTGGAATATTCGCTTGAAATTCAATCCGCTACGAGGCACTATTCTCGTGCCATTTGCTCCCAATGTAACTTCGGGTCCGTCGCGCTGCGTAAACAACCCGCGCCGGTCATCCTGCGATGTTAATGGGTGGCATTAACGTTCGCCTCGTGACTCGAGATTCAATACAATACAGCGATTGTTCCGTGTCCTCTCTGGCCATGACAATGGCTGACGATGAATTAGAGACATCATATTTATTATACTTTTTACGATAAAAAAAGCACCATAAAATATATTGTATCTTTCATAGATCACAGCAAGAAGTGCCATACTTTTTATTACCGTAAAAGGTACAATTAAAGTAAATATTTTGCCATTAAATAATAAAATATTAACCAGTTTTATATCCCACTGGGAATGGCTGTTTGTTTAATTGTATTTTTAACCATTGGAAGTCAGTAGTTTTAAGGTTAACGCTTAGAAATGTAATAATAACCAACATATAAGATATGTGCGATTAGTCTTTTCGCCATCCAATATTGTATATGTATACAGAAGTATACTTTATAGTATAATCGACATCGCAGCTGAGACCAGTTTAGTTGGTCATACGTTATGTTTAGAGTTAAGAATTAAAACAATACTTTAATTGTGTTAAGCGAAAACGAAACTTGCTAATGGTAGACTTTTTGCACAAAATATCATATGTGTCACAATAGTGTACATGTAGCAGGTCAATAGTTCTAAATCGATTATTTTGTATTTACGGCTGCACAATGAAGTGTTACGTAAATTTTCCAGAATAATCGGGGTTAGATTTTATATTTTCTTATTTGACGTTGCAAATCCCAGTTTTTGCATTTAGATTTTGCAGATACCAGACAAAATCTATTTTTATGTATATGAAACCTTACGTTGTGAGTAGTCTTTCATGTACTTAGAACGCACTTACAGAATTGAGTCTGTGAGAAATGTACAGGTACTAGATGAGAAATATGAGTAAAAATAACAGTTACTTTACTTAAATTTGTATGGCTGATTTTTTATATATATTTTGTAAAACATCACTCTAAAGTATTAATCACTCTAATATAATTCAGTATCATGAACACTGTCAAAACAAGAGATATATAAATACATAAACCGTGCAAGTATAAATTACAGTATTGCCTAACAACTCGTGAAGCAGGTCGTGTTCGGCCAAAATCGGACAAGCCGAACGATATTTGATCCCCGTCTGCACTAATTAGGCTGCCCGGAGCATACTGAAGTTATATCGAATACAAATTAAATATAAATGAGATATAAATGAAAAAGTACTTACTTAATATGCAAATGCTATTCCAAATCTTACAAGTACTAAAAGAAAACAGTTTTAACCCGATATGTTCTTTAAAACAACGATTTTTCTTCTTAAAAAATTAGCTTGCTTTAAAAATTGTCATATTTGACAAAAGTTGCTTTTACAAATAAAAAAAATGTTGTATGATAATCATTTATGGTTTTTAAAATACGCAAATAATAAGAAAAGAGTGCTCTGAAATCAGCAGGTTAAATCAACTCCTGAAACATCATTCTTGTAATTTCATAGAGTTTTATTTAATGAATGCTGTGATATTTAAATAGGCAAATAGGCACCTTAAGCAATTCACACTAGCGCTTACTAGGAATATAGTGTCTTACTGAAACAAAAACCACCAATCGAAAGAACTAAACGGAATCTATCTTAAACAGATATTGTTGCTAAATATGATATAACTAAGTTCTTACAAAATATTTTATGTTATATGTAAATTTTATAATTCCCACAAGGAAAACCAAAAGATTACTTACAGTGCTTTAAAAATTACGTAATATACCATCATTATACTTTTTTTTTCACAGAGAAATTTGGTGCTATGAAGCTTAGATCTGTCAGTATCTGCAAAATATATTTTTAAGAGAGTGGTATATGTATATAATGCTTCTAATTTATGCTCTGCAATATTGTACGTTACAGTCGATTAAAAAAATTGAGCTTGAAATTAAGAAAGAAGCTAAGAAATGGCTTAAATTAATTTAGTATAACCGTCATCCTGTAAATGCTTTCAACGCTCTGGCATTATTGTTGCAACTCTTTTTGACGACAAAACGTGACAAGTAAAGGTGTTCCATTGTACCCATACGATCTTTATTATTAAATTCTATACAATATACTTGTTAATACTTTGCAGTGGTTAAATGAAGTTAGACGAGGTTGAGTAGTACGATAGAGACTACAATAGTTTTTATTTACTTAAAATAAAAAAAAATCCCAAAAGCTCTCCATGTCTTCAAATAGATACTGTACAGATAACCAGAATTGATACGATACATCCAACCCAGAGACAAGAAAACTCGAATGCATAAGATGTCTACGATATTATCATCGTTGTTTGCGTTTATCAAATGACGTCTCAGCTCTTATAACTTTCTATTTTGCATTCGATTTTCTGGCTTTATCAGCTTACGTGACGAACCAGGCGTACGCGATTGGAACGTTCAACGGTCTGTCTGTTAATTTGTTGTTGCTATGCTGGTTGGCTCACTATATCGCAGGAGCGGGACGTCGCCAATTTAGGTCGTCGAAATGATAGCCTCTGAACAATACGTGTCTATAGAGGTGCAGAATCTGCTTTCGAGATGTTAACACGTATGTAATTGTATGCAGCGAGTGTGCTGTACAGCGAGTGTCCAGTATGGAGAAGTATGTAGTATTCGGACTAATGTGCAGCATGCCGATGCGTTTTTACATTTTTTACTAGACTTTTCGAATTCATCCTTCAAATATCGACGATTTAGACGGTTTTATGTTAGACCAATAAAATCGAGACGGTCTCGTCTCGTCTTGGGGTCTTTTACACGCTGCGGGTGCAGGTGCGGGACGGAGTTACGAGGCTGCTATTTATATATCCAGAACTTGAACCACATACAGAAAAATATTTAAAAAGTAATTACAATAACTGTAAATGGAATTTCTTGGCTGTAGAACATAGTTTGCTTCATGCAACTGTCAATTGTTTTACCATTGTGGCGTCATTTTGAAAATTGCATGTCTTTTTTATCATGAATTTAACTGGTGAAAATTTTCGTGCGATGATTTATTACGATTTTCGGCATGGGCTAAGTCAAAAACAGTGCATCGATCAACTCACTTCGACTTTGGAGAGGAAGCACTATCGAAAACCACTGTGTGTTACTGGTTTAGAAAGTTTAATCGTTGGCGGTCTATGCTCACGGACGAATTTAAAAAAGGTCGCCCTAAATTGATTGTTGTATAGCAAAATATTGATGCTGTGCGAGAACTAATAATAGAAGATCGTCATGTTACATATTGTGAGATATAAACGTCTCTGAACATAAGTATGACGAGTAACACTAGATATTGCACGAAAATTTGGCTGTGACAAAAAAATTGTTCGCGTTGGATTCCTTACTACTTGAGCATTGATCAAAAAAACAAGCTCGTGTTGATTGCTAAAAAAAAATAATAAAAAAATACAATCATGGTGTGTCAAAAGCTGTTTATGATATCTCCGCGGGTAATAAATCTTGAATCTATGCGTATGACTCCGAAACTAAACGACAGTCATCGGTGTGGGTGTTCCAAGTTGAGCCGAATCCAACAAAAGTGATCTGTACCAAAAGCACTTTGAAGCAAATGCTTGCCGGTTTTTTTTTGTTATAAATAGACATGTGGTCACAGTGCCACTAGAAAATTGTAGAACAGTTAATTCGAAGTGACACGCGACCGTTTGTTTGTCAGAAATGTTTGAAGGGATGAAAAAGAATAACCGACAACGCAGAAACATCTTCATCATAACATTGCTAGCAGTCACATGTCAGCCGAAACAATTCGTTTTTCGGAAGGTCAAAAGATTGAATTGACAAGTTATCCACCGTACAACCCCGATTTGGCACCCAACGATTTCTATTTATTCCCAAGCGTGAAGAATGAATTACGTGGTCAACGTTTTTCATTCCCAACGGTCAAATGGAAAAAGTGCTATAAAAGTTGGTTCCAGCATATGCAAAAGTACCGTTGTACTTTATTATACGTTGTACTTGATTATCGTTATAATCATGGCGAATATTTTAAAAAGCAATAAAACCATATTAAATGATAGATGTTTATTTCCTTTTAATATTCCGGACACATAAATAGTAGCCCTCGTATGTGTACCTAAAGCCCGGGCATCGTCGCGCGAGGGTCACTGCCCTCATGGGTCATTGGGTTGCCGATTGAAGAGTCTGCAATGATGATAGTGAAGCGAAGGGAGCGAATACGAAGAACAGCCGTATACGGTGGTCGGGCGCGTGCCAGGCATCGACGACATCCGTGGACTAGGTCGGTACCGAAGGTTGGCGCCGCATGTCCGACGCCTATCGCGACCTGCTGCTATAGCGTCGAGATGGCCCGGATTAAGAACTCGCCATCGACGAAAGTCGAACTCTCGAAATAGGTACGCTGTTTTTTATTACTAACTCAGGGCCGTACCGTAGCGGGCGCCGCTATTAGGTTCCTCTGAATGACTATCGTCATTGATCGGTGAGCCTACCGTCATAAGAGCTACCGATTTCTATGTCACATCGGAGACCCTTTGAAGGGTTTCCGAGTTTAAATTGCATAGGTGTATGATGAATTTCGAAAGTAAAATTCGTGCAAACTCATAACTTTATTTACGAAATAATCCTATATGAACATTTTACTATAAATCTATATCTGTATGTACAGCGCTTGGATTTAAAAAAACTCGTCTATTTAAACTTTATGGACTACAATACAAAATAACATGTACGTTCACGCTGTATTCACGTTGAGGCGTGTAGAGAATTTTTCATCGCGAACAGCTAACAATTTACAAAGTTTTGTCCACAAATACACGAGTTCGCAGTCCATAGTACCGATACTCTGTGTGTGTTCAAATAAGGATCATATTCATTTCCATTCATTATTCGGATTAATGTCGACAATTTGTCGAAATTTATAGGAATATCAATTGGCCGGTGGCGTTAAAGCACACGTGATACGCGCGTCGAGAGCGGGCCGCGCCTTGCGCAGCGCCGGCCGGGCCGGGCTTCCCCATCTCCCCCGACTAGCGAATTCTTCTCATGCCCGTCGCCGTCGGGCGCGTCGCGGCGCGTCATTATACGTAAACGCCTTGAGCGTTTGTCGTCCGCAACGTCTTAGGATCGCGCATAGAATATTTTATTTCTGCCTTCGTCGGCCCCGGAT
>BGZK01004369.1:0-14159 GCA_005406025.1 Eumeta japonica | reverse complement strand
CAGATTGTTTTCAGCAAAATCGGAATAAATCTATATTTGCAAGACTCATCGATGCGCGCTTTTCACGGATTTTGTGTTATTATTCGAAAACGTGAGAAATCATTTAGGCTATTCGAACTGCGTTATATTTTCAAGCATTCGGTAAAAACAATGTATTTTTTTATAACGAAATCGGTTCAATACTTTCTTAGTAATATACTAAAGTAATGTAGTTTATGTTGTCGTTCACTTGCATTATTTATCTTTAAGGTGGAGTTATAAAATAACATTTGAAGGAAATCAGGTTTTTTTTTGCGAACGTACACTTTCCACTCGTTCGGAGGGCAGTTTTCTGTTAAGAAGAGCGAGTAAGAAACTTAAGCTATTTTCTAATTTTATCACAATGCAAAATAAATACAAAACCATTGACGAATAAAAGAGCCAGGTAAGAATTCTTATTCTGCCCATGGATATTTGTCTGCAAAATATTCGGAACTTGTATGATAACCCTTCTTTGAGGAGAGTTTGTTTAATACTGCGCTTAAATTTATATAACAGTAAATCTCGTATATTCACAGTGACTCCAGTGAACATATTATTTCTAAATGAATTTGTGGCTTGAAATAATACTCGATCGATAAAATAAAATACTCGATCGACATGCAAAGAAACATTTGTTTCTGATACTGAGTTTACGTCGATCACTATTTCTCTTAAACATTTCTATTTTTTAAGCTATTGCATAGGTTCTATCGCGGGCCTTGAGCGTGCAGACCGAATCCAGAAATTCCGTAACGAAAATAACCTAACCCACTCCGACGCAGGCGGTGATACTTTTTACTTTTGCCATCTATCGATGAATAGCAGAAGTTTTAATGACTTTTGAAATATCACGCTTGTCTCTTTGGTTCAGCAACTTGCCTCTAGGTGGCATTGGTTGTATCGGCGTTACTGCGCATGCGTAATCCCCTCTTCGCCCGGCAATCCGGTGACTGTCTGGTGAATCATGCCTGCTTAGAGTTTCGGCGTTAGGGCACCTCCTCAAAAAATATTGCATAAATAAAATAAATAAATAATTATAATTGCATAAGTTGATAAAAATACTATGCAATAGCTTTACCGCGGCAGTCCCCGAGTGCTACACGTGTTTTATACACAATAAATTTTCATATTCCTATGAACATATAATGAACAAAGATATAATAACATCATCCATCAACCCATTTCCTATTCTTCACCCTACTCCCACTCTATCAGATAAGTATTCCTATTCACAACACCGGCGACGCATTAGTAACTCCTCAGGGTTTTGGTGTTCATGGGCGGCGGTGACTACCTGGTCATCATGTGCTCGTTTGTCTCTGGAAATGATACAAAAGAAAAAGAAGATAGAAAAGTAATTATTTTTGTAATGTGCAATATTTACCTATTTTTAGTATAAATATATAAAACAATATGAATCTGACTAGATTCCCTAAATATACCTTTGTTTAAGTTACTAATAAAAACTCTAGGCTTTTTGAGAGGAAATTTACAAACGACTTCCGCGGCAAAAACAACAAAACAGTAGGGAGCATAAAGTGTGCCGATTTTAATCTGCAAAGTTTTAACACATAACTGAACTACTTATATCGGACAAACGGTGCTCATTATAACACATTAATAATCCGTGACAGTAAAATTAAACGCATACTTTAATCAACATCGGACAAACGGATCGTAATCCGATTTCATTTCGGAATTGGGAATGAGTTTGCTGACCGGCGGAATATTTAGTGCAACATTTCACAGAATCTCAAATGAATATTCATATACAGCTGATAAAGCCTGCGCTCTGATTATGTACTGATGTGTGTGTGTGTGTGTGTGTGTGTGTGTGTGTGTGTGTGTGTGTGTGTGTGTGTGCAAATTATTTCATTATTTGCAGCTAGTACTGAATAGTTTAAAAACGGTTTACAATTAGAAAAAATAAATATGCGGCCGGGGTTGCCCGAATCCCGTTTCGAGGGAACGAATTTTATTATAAGTAATGCAAAGTAAGTTAAGAATACAGCAAAAATATTCATTGATTAAAAATAAAATATAATTAATTAATTATAAACCATATACAAAATAAATTTCAGGATAGAGTAAGAGAAGAAGAAAAACGTATTATGGAGGGGCGTAACGCTTTTTCGTTATGTTACTTTTTTCAAAGTTCATCTGAAACATTTTTGTTTTTTATAGAAAATTCTGTTATAAAAATTATTCTAAATTTACATAATTTCAAAATATTGATATACATAAATATTAAGATCATATATTCTCTAGTATCTGATTACTACCTATTCAGTCAATAAAAAATTCACAGCTGCCAAATTTGACTTGCCGTAAATTACAAATAAATAGGTTTGTTCTGCGCGACTGGGCATTTTGTAAATAAGAATAATACAATGTACGTGCGCAAAATTTGACGCCACGCAGCTTTGGCTCTAATTTATAGCGTTAATGTTGCTAAAATATTATATTGGTACAACATTATATCTACATCGGTATACAATCTTAAATTACAATAAATAACTACAATTTCTAGAATTTTAACGTTTTCACTATAGGTCAGCGAAAACAAATTCACTATAGCGAATCCTCATTCACAATATCAAAATTGTGGGGTAGGTATCTATATTTGGAAGGAACACCAGTGATTTTAAACGGCTCTTAATCTGTTTCAGGCAGTTTTGGACGGGGCGCATGACTTCACTACCGATTACGGTCGGGCCTGCGTAAACATTTACAGGACGCTACGTGGGACGCCGCTCTGTGGCGACCCGGCGCAACGCGCACCGCCGCGGAATAATGAATGTGTTCTGTACAATACCTATTTAGCTGTTTGGTTTTACAACGTCTTAAATTAGGTTTGGGGAGTCACTTATGAAAAGTGTAACGCTCGGTAACGTAACGATAGTCACCGAACGAGAGGCCCGCCAATGCCTTGCGTCTCTCTCCACTCAACTATGATCGGTCTGCCGCGCGCTATTCTAAATTGGTGCATAGCTTACAAATGTATTGCAAGTTATTATATGTTGTATAAATACGTATGTATGTGTAAGGTAAAATAAAATTTTGTTAATATGAAATTCAGTGCGAGATTCTTTGTATAAATTAATGTTTTAAATATAATTCTTTGTATAAATAAATGTTTTAAATTGTTACTATTATTTCATCCTTCTTCTATACGAATGAATATTCACATTAAAATGATTTTACCATTCAAAGTCGTTGTCAATAAAACTTTCGCCGTATACCGACTTTACAGGCAATAAAATTTTTTTCTCTAAATATTGGACCACTTCATGAATTAACATCTCACCATGAAGTCTAAATATTCTGTGTGATGCCGTGGTAAATTCTCAGCATGTATTCATGTTGAGTGTACGCGTTTCGTTGCAACTCTTGGCATGCAGTTTGCACTTGCAGTTCACTTGCATAAGGTGTCGATTTTATTTGCTTGCTTGAGTGTTGACGGTTATCACACTATTATATAATTCGATATTTTGTACATTAAAGATGTTTTAAAGACAAAGCTAGAATATATGTGTTTAAGAGTCCTCATTCCAAATCAAAGATTTTTGGATATTTTGTTTATTCTTTGTTTGTTTGTTTATCATCATCTATAAACTATTATATCGATTTTGATGGGTTTTTTTTATGCTTATAAGTTTGTAATTAGACTTGATTATATTGGAAAAATAACTATAAGCTCTCGTGACGGTAGGAGTTGGAAAAATGACAACGGACATGAGATGACCTCCTATTTCAAGTGTTCAAGTACATTCATATTAGAGGCATTAATATATAACTAAAGATACAAAAATAAATAAAGAAAATAATTATAAGAAGATTTCATTATTACTGCAAAACAAAGCGTGAAGATTGTTGCCGGCCAATAATGCCAGACTTTTAGCGATAGATTAAGTTAAGTAAATTAATGTAAGGCCGTGGGCTGAATTAATAAAGGGTCGTGCAAATAGCAGTAGTTGCCCAAAAACCAAAAGATCAAGAAGGCACCCACAGCCGAACGAATAAAGTAATTATAAAAGTGATGTAAATAGCATAAGATGAAACAATAAACAGAGGTCGGAGGGAGAGCATTGAGTCCTTACTGGTGCACAGCGCATCAACAGGTAGGGAGCCGCGGTCGGACCGGAGCGCATAAAAACCGCTTAGATGAAGTCTAAAAAGCCTACGGGCTAAGGCAAGCATATTAATGCTTCAGGGGGTTTTTGGTCATCGGACACACCCGCGTCCGGGCGCACAGACTGTCCATAATTTTTGCCCTCCTTGCCTTCGCATGGGCGTAAAAAAAATACGCATTCAGTCAGTCGCAAACCGCCGCCCCGACAGTGAACATCTAGTGCCGATCGGTGCCATGCTTTCGCCGCCTTCCAATGTCAACTAAAGCAGTGTGTTTTCACTACTGTACCGCCTTGACGTCAAGCGAACCCTAAAATTGTGAATACTAAACAAGATACTCAAACGCATCATTTCAAAATCCTCTTACATAACTTTGTCGAAATTATTACCTCATATAGATCGGCCAATTTTCGTAGTTGGTTTAGTAGAGCGTGTCATCTGAGAACTAACTCCAAAAGTGCTTCGTCATTCAAGTCATCCGGAACAGAGTAATTAATAGCTTTTTTCTTTTTTAACCTCTCTAACGACAAGCCAGCGTTCCCTGACAACCTTAATGTATATGGATTGCACCACAAATGATTTGTCATTTCCCAAACAGAAACAATTAACGGTTATTTTCTTCTTATCTCTCTTGTCTTCAATTATTAATAACTGTCATAATACATTTTTTATATTTTTATGAATTTTATATAAAGTTTTCTCCTAAATATACTGTGGAGCTACAGTTAAAATACCAACATCTAATTAGACAAAGAGCACATAACATTATATGAATTCATGAACTTCAATCTTCTCAAAAATACATTTTATACACAGCAATACGCTGAAGACGCCACAGACGTCCTCTGTGAATATAACTGAAATGTTACCAACCGTGCTATTTTTCGTATTTGTCCGAATCATTTTCCAGCACGACATCAAAACTAAATCAATTAGACCATCGAAGTATATGTCGATCCACGGAAGTTTAAATTCTTGTATATAATAATAAATACCTACAATACTGTCAATTTATAGCAGTCAACGTTGTATTAATTTTAAAGTCTACAAAATATATAATTTGCCAAATAAATTCATAGAACTTATTTTACGTTGAGCAATCAATCATTCGTAGTAGACCAATCTGAAATTTGTGTAATTTTAGTTCGTCAATTGTGTTCCTTTTCTTGTCATTAAAAAATTACCAGCCACAAATAAAAGGGTTACTCACTTCGTGTGGTATTCCTGTGCTGAGCGTGACTATTTATATAAACGGATACATAAAAAAGAAATGATTCCAAAATGAATCACTGAGGCACTGTCGTTGTCATTGACGATATAGGAATTATTTCGTTTGCATCCATTGACTGTATTGTAACGTTTATGTATGACAAAGTAGTTTCAGTATATATTTATTTGTGACTCTGTAGTGCTTTCATTTTCAGCTTAGAATTTCGTGAATAGTGCAATGCATTTGGTATCAATCATAAACAATCTGGGCTCAATAAATTTTCCAAAGTTCAAAATGTATCAATCACATAGACTCTACATTGATTGTGGATCTATTTCCTTAGCAATCCAAACTGATGAATGTGAAGCGTTTGAATTGGAATGTGAGAGTAGTTTTCTGAAACAGTTTTTGAAATCCTTTGTTAACAATGAGAATATTGACTATTGATATCGGTCTATTGTGCGATATCATTTTATTCAAATTTAAATAAAATTTAATGAATTTCATTAAATTCGGCAAAGGTCAAGCATCAATAAAACAAGTAAAACTATTTATTTAAGAAGAGTTAAAGAATCGAAAATTGAATAGATTTGTATATCAATTGAAGTATTCAATTGATATACAAATTAGAACCCTATCCATCATCTGTTTAAAACTGACATTTAATAAAAGGAAAAGGCTGGAAGAATTTGGTGACTTAAATAATTTAATAACATACAAGGGATAACTGAACTCAACAGACCACAATCGCTCAATTCTCGACAACTTTTTTAAATAGAGATTCAGCAACAGTTGGAGAAACTTTACGAGGAAGACGGACTTGAGCTATCGTGGCTTCATGAATTTCGATATCTGACGTGCATGAACTTTGTATTCCTTGTCAAAGAAGCCAATGAAGCGGACTGATAGGACTGCTTCAGACCCACATTTATTCTGGCTGACCCATAAATGTGCATACTAATTGAATTCGTAACTCCAAAAAAATTGTATCTACAACAAGCCAATACTATTATTGGTTGAATTGAGTGCCAGATAGAATTTTAATTATACCGTGTATTTGAATTTCACGTTCATACTGAATAGTCGACGTATTCAATGATGCTTAACCATCAAACATACACAGTCATGTAATATATTAAATTACTGAAGGTACTAAAAGATTGTAATGTATCTCAAAAATGAATTAATATTTGTATATATATATATATACTATATATATATATATATATATATATATAGTATATATATATATATACTTGGCAATCAGGTTAACAAAATAGCATATAATTAATGCGTGAGTATTCAGAATCATTCTTTTTGAGTATACATAAATTTTCTAATACATAAATTTTAGAGTACACATAAATTTTATATTATATGTATACCATAATATATTTTTGATCGTAATATAGTGGCGCTTGAGTATGCGTACATCTGTATATTAAAAATCTAGAACATTAATTATCCTCAGGGATGGGTTTATATTTTAACCCCACGAACGCAGCTCACCAACAGGGGTCATAATAAAAAATGAAAAAAGAAACATGGAAAAGTCATATTTCAAAGTAAAATTGAAATGGATCACAAAAATTGATGGAAATTTAAATAAAATAGGTGTAAAACGTACTAAAAAGGTTATCCGTTAACATAAGGGATTGTGTCCCTAGGTATAAAATATAGTGGATAGGGATGGTAAATGATTTCACACGATGCCAATATTTAATGTTTGTTCATTCATCATGTACGTAAAGAATGAAAAATTAATAACAACCATATATTTACATAGATACACTAAAATGTTGCAGAAAAAAATATTATGAGTAAAAAGATCATTCGATAATGGCGTATCGTCCGCATTTAAGGGCAGCCGATTCAAAATGTTGTACACTCGTCGACAACTGTACGTTCGAAATGTAATTTCACGTATCGCCACTGAGCGTCCATACATACGTATAGTTCCGTCGGAGTTTATTTAGCGAACGGAATAAACGCACAAACATCGGCGCGTACGTAATGGATCATTGAGTATTCCCTCGGACTGTGCGCGCGCGCGTAATGGGAAGAAACGGGCCGGAGAATTTCATCCGGTATTGTAAAATAATGTTTTATTAATGAAATACGCGCGTTGATTGAAATATTTTGAGGGGCCCGTCGCGTCGGATCCTTTGTGAACACGAGATACATTTAAAACGTTAAGTGCGTTACGGACGGTGTGCGTTTTTGCGATGTATTTGACGTCTGTATTGACGATGTTGTTACACGTCGAAAATTTTCGTAAAATTACCAATGTTGACGGCAGAATTACGACCGCCCTGCGCGGCTGTCGCTGCGTCCGCCGATTAGTTGATAAGGAAATGTAAATGTAGGATAGCGGCTGCGGGATAAAAAACTGAATAAAAGGCCGTGCTATATAGCAAAGTTGCCTCTGAATATTAAAAGACCGAGAAGGCACCCGCAGCCGCATAAGTAGCATAAGTAGTTAACATTGTATATAAATGTATGTGTAAACTAATAACAATAAAATGCGATGAGTCAGAGGCGAGGGGTGCGCGGGGGGTCGGACCTCTCATTGGCCGCGCGGTAAGAGACGCGCGCGCACGGGAAGGCGGCCGCGCTCGGCGCACAGCGCTGTTATATGCGAGCGCGGCCCGCCACAGTCAGTCCGCCTTCAACCGCCGACGAGGAAACACTCTCTCTACTCCGAGTTCTGAAACGAAGTTCTGGTCCGCCCTCCGCCCGCCGTTAGTCTCACAGTGCAAAAGTGACTTTGTGTGTGTTGTGTATTTTCCTCATTTAAATCCCAGCCTGCCTAAAAATATATGCCGAACAAAAATCTGGTCCTTCGAGTTATCCGGATTGTGAGGAAAATTGTGAAAACTGTGTTGTGAATAAAGTGAAAATGGCATCAGAAGCAAAACGCGATTAAGAGAGTGCAATACAGCGGAAGAAGTACGATCGCCGACTCCGGGCTAGTGTCGTTCGGCGGGCCGCATCTCCTCCACGGTCCGTCGCCGTACAGTGAATCCCGACGCGCCCGCGCTCATACCGATGAGTGGCGGAGTAACGATCGATCACAGTGCTGAAAGAGTGCCAACGACATCGCCCGTCCCTCCGGCGCGCGCGGTGTCACGTGCCGCGTCCGTATCGTCGCGCTCAACCCAAGCCAGCAGAGCCGCCGCACGCCTCCGTATGGAATATGAGGCCGCGGAGCTCGCTGCGATACAGAAACAGGACGCAGAAATACGGCGCGAGTTGGTTAAGAAAGGCTGGCCATGAATTTGGCAGAAATAGAAGCAGCCACCGAATGTGACGAAGCCGAAGAACATGCTGTCCACCGAACGGAAGATTCCGCTCGTCGTGTGGAAGCCTGGATCGAGAACACCACCGGTAGTGAACGTCATCAACGCCGCCGCGAATCAAGCGGGGATACCTCGGCGTGAAGGCGTGGCGGACGACGCCGCCAGAACAACGCTACCGGACCGAGTGCAACCGGGCTCAGTGGCGAGACGTGAACATAGCAGTGAAAGGGGGCGGGGCCTAGCCGAGCTCGCCGATGCTATAAACAAACTGGCGAGACCGCGGCCGATACCGCGCCAAGTTTATGAGCTGCCCTCCTTTCACGGGAACGTTAACGAGTGGCGGCTGTTCAAAAACTCATATGAAGCGACGACATCGACATATGAGTACAAGCCGTATGAAAATTTAGCGCGGCTACGGATGGCCGTGCAGGGAAAAGCCCGCACCGCCGTATGTCACCTACTGCTGCAAACTCAAAACCCGAAGACATCATGGCAGCACTAGAAAAGAAGTTTGGTCGGCCCGAGCTGGTCGACGAAGTGCTGAAGGAGGTGAAAGTGATGTCGAGGCTCACGGACAGCGGTCGTGAAATTAACGATTTCGCCATCACGACGCGCAACTGCGTGGCCGTACTACAAGAGATAGACGAAGAGGCCACATACATAACCCGGTCCTCCTGAAAGAGATATTGGAAAAAATGACTCCTCTTCTACGCAATAAATTTGCTGAATACTGGATGATGAAGAGAGAGAGGGTCGTCAGGAGGCCAAGCTGATCGTACTAGCCGACTTTCTGGAGAGGAAGCCGAGTTAGCCGCCGTCTACGCCCGGGCCGCCGCCGCTCTCGGTTAAGCGCGAGCACGCAGGAGGATAGCCGAGCGCACCGCGGCGACGTGAAGCCTTCAAAGTGAACACGCAAACCGAAGTGACGGCAAAGTGTCGAAGTGCGCGTCCGAGCATAAGCTCGCCGCGTGTGACGCCTTTAAGGCGCTAAATAGTGATGAAATGGGACTTTGTAAAACGTGAAAAACTCTGTTTCAAGTGCATAACAAAACGCACCCGCGCGCGTACTGCCGTGCGAAAGGCTGCGCAAAGTGTAACCGCGGCCACCATACGCTGCTCCATCCGAGCACGGGCAGCGACGCGCGACCCGCGCGGGCGGCACCGAACGAATCGGCCGTCAGCGAAACCGTGACGAATATCGGGACCGGTGAGTCAAAGCGCTGCTGAAAATTGTGCCAGTGACTATCCGGGCCGCCGATAGAAATAAAAGTGCACGCGCTGTTAGACGACGGTGCGACGGTGACGTTGTTGGACGACAGTGTCGCGAGTCATATCAACGCCAAGGACCGCGGGCCGAGTTAAAATTAATAAGTGCGCGCGGTCACCAAATAAGTGATCGAAACTCGCGACGAATAAAAATAAAAGTGCGCGGACCGAACGGTGTCGAACGCGACATCCAGTGTCGCACGATCACGCGACTCGATCTGCCGTCGCAGTCACTCACGGCGGACGAGATCTCCAGCCATCACCACCTGAATGAGTGCCACCTGGAGGCGCTTCGTGACGCCAGGCCGCTGCTGCTCATCGGCCAGGACAATTGGAACTCATCACCGGCAGCGACGTCCGGCGTGGAAAATCAGGTGAGCCAGTCGCGTCTTTGACGGGTCTCGGGTGGGTGGTGCACGGTAGAAGGGAGGACGACAACGAACGACGGAATGATACATTGTCTCGCGGACTTAGAGTTAGCGGTGAGGGAACACTTTGAAATAGAGTCGTTAGGTATAACGCAGAGAGCGCGAAAACGCCGAAGTGAAACGAGCGAGTCGTATCCTGAATGACACGACGCGCCGTATAGGGAACAAATGGGAGACGGGTCTCCTTTGGAAGGAAGATGACCCGCCCCGGACAATTACAATGGAGCCAGAAAACGGTTGACGAATATAGAGAACAAGATGGACCGCGACGCTTTCGCCGCCGCGTACACGGCGCAAATCGAAAAATTAATAGAAAACGGGTACGCGCGTAGGTTGGAAAATAGAGCGCAAGTGCGCGACTGTTTCTTTCTCCCACATTTCGCCGTTACAAATCCGAACAAGCCTAACAAGATTCGAGTCGTGTTCGACGCGGCCGCCCGTTCGAGGGAAGTCGCTAAACGACTACTTGCTTTCGGGTCCCGATTTGTTAAATAGTCTGACAGGGATTCTGTTCAGATTTAGAATAGGAAGCGTAGCCTTCACGGGAGACATCCGGGACATGTTTCTGCGAGTACGTGTCTGCGCTCCCGATCAACGAGCGCAGCTATTTCTGTGAGGTGCCGATCGCGACAGCGAGCCCATGTGTACGCGATGACTTCGCTGATTTTGGCGCGTCGTCATCGCCGACGTCCGATCTACGTACTCAACAAAATGCGGAAACATGTTCAGATGAGTACCCAAATGCTGAAATGGCAGTGAAACGGGATCACTACGTGGACGACTTCATCTGTTCAACAGACTCAGTGCCGGAAGCCGCAAAATTAATAAGCGACGTCACCATAGTGCTGCACGCGCGGGGCTTCGATATCCGGGGTGGGCGACTAACGCGCGGAATTAAAAGAAAGCCTGTCGGCGGAGTCGTCCGCAGGCCGCCACCGTGTCACAAGACGAAAGAACGGGCGCTGGAAGCGATATATGGGAACCGGAATGCGACAGTCTAGGGTTCGACGTCACATTCAAGAAGCTTCCGCGTGACATTGTAAACGGGAAAAATAAGCCTACGAAAAGGCAATTTTGAGCCTGATCATGTCGATCTTCGACCCGCTCGGTCTTCTCTGTCCCGTGACAATAAAGGGTAAAATTCTAATGCAACGAATCTGGAGATCGGGGATAGGATGGGACGACGTACTACTCGAGCGCGACTACGCAAAATGGGTAGACTATTTAGACGAGGTGAGGAAGCTATCTCAGCTGCGAATACCGCGATGTTACGCGCTGGTCATCAAGATAGAGCTCCACGTATTCGGAGACGCGAGCGAACACGCGTACGCGGCCGTCGCCTATTGGCGCGCGGTACGACCCGACGGCACGGTACATCTCGCGCTCGTCGCCGGCAAGTCACGAGTTGCACCAAACAAAGTCATGTCGATCCCGCGGCTCGAACTGCAAGCGGCGCTTTGGCCTGTCGCCTAGCGACGAATATCAAAAGGAGCACGGGATCGCGACAGAACGTAGGGTGTTATGGTGCGACTCAAAGACAGTCCTGCGATGGATCAGATCGGACCCGCGGGCATATAAGCCGTTCGTAGCGCACCGCCTCAACTCGACGAGCTCCGATCGTAACGAGTGGCGTTGGGTGAATTCCGCGGATAACCCGCGGACGACGCGCGCGCGCGGACTGCGATCTGGAGCGGTGGCTGAACGGGCCCACGTTTCTTCTACGGAACGAAGACGCGTGGCCGATCGATAATGACGTCGTCGATGAACGCGTAGCCGACGACGAAGTGAAAGGGGAATCGATCAACGTAGTATGCACCACTCATACCGGGGACGTCATAGATGTGACTAGGTTCTCCTCGTGGACCCGCCTGGTGCGTACGTACGCCCGGTGCTGTACTTCATCCGCAGGCTGAAACAACAGCAGCCGTTCGGCGCCGATGATGTTATCGACGCTGAAACACGCCTGCTCAGGGCATCACAAAGAAGGGCGTTCAGCGATGAAATGCGGGCCGCCGCCGTAGGCGCGGCCACTCCCGGCAGTCTACGGGCGCTGGACGTCATGCTGACTGACGACTGGCTACGAGTGGGCGGCCGCTGCGCCGCTCGCCGACCCTAAGTTTCGATGAAAAACACCCCATCATATTAGACGGCCGGGATCACGCCGTCCGCCTGCTCGTCGAGCATTATCACCGGCGAGCGGGCCACGCCAATCACGAAGCAGTTGTAAACATCATCCGGGAAGATTCTGGATCACGAGACTCAGACCGACGGTGAAGAAAGTGGCCAACGCCTGCCGCCTGTGTCGAGTTCGACGCGCACAGCCGGTCACGCCGAAGATGGCCGACCTCCCGGGAGGCGCCTCGCCTTCGTCAAAGGCCATTTACGCACACAGGGGTGGACTACTTCGGGCCACTGGAGGTGACCGTCGGGCGACGTCGAGAGAGAGGTGGGCGGCGTTATTCACGTGTCTGACGACGCGCGCTGTCCATATGGAGGTTGCGTCCTCGCTATCCGCCGACTCCATGATAATGGCGCTGCGAAGATTTATGGCAAGACGAGGTCAACCCGACACGCTATATAGCGACCACGGCACAAACTTCGTGGGCGCAGCCGCAGAACTCTCCGAGCTCGCCTGGAGATAGAAGAGCGAATGTCCGACGAGGCGACGACTCGGGCGATACGATGGCTGCGCATACCCACACGCCCCGCATATGGGCGGAAGCTGGGAACGCCTGGTCAGGTCCATAAAGGTGGCTTTGAGCGCCACACTGCATACCAGAGCTCCGAAAGACGAAGTACTACACACACTGCTGCTAGAGGCCGAATTTGTTGTGAACTCTCGACCGCTCACACACATATCGGTCCTCGGTGACCCACGGCGCTGACCCCGAATCATTTCCTGCTGGGGTCAGCCGCCGGCCGATAACCGGGACATTTCGACACCTCTGAAGAATGTTCCCGAAAACAGTGGCGAGCGGTCAGGCGCTCGCAGAGATGTTCTGGCAGATGGCTGCGAGAATACCTCCCCACGCAGAGACGTCACAAGTGGACGGGGAGGCCACCGATCAAAGTCGGAGACGCGGTCGTCATCACCGACCCGCCTTACCACGTAACACGTGGCCGAGGGGCATCGTCGAACGGGTCTACCCAGGGATCGACGGGCAAGTGCGAGTGGTGGACATTCGCACGGCCCATGGACGGCTGAGACGACCAACTGCGCGCCTGGCGGTCCTGCCTACCGAAGTGGAGTCGTCGCACGCTCCGACCGGGGTGGATTGTTGACGGCAGAATTACGACCGCCCTGCGCGTTGTCGCTGCGTCCGCCGATTAGTTGATAAGGAAATGTAAATGTAGGATAGCGGCTGCGGGATAAAAAACTGAATAAAAGGCCGTGCTATATAGCAAAGTTGCCTCTGAATATTAAAAGACCGAGAGGCACCCGCAGCCGCATAAGTATAAGTAGTTAACATTGTATATAAATGTATGTAAACTAATAACAATAAAATGCGATGAGTCAGAGGCGAGGGGTGCGCGGGGGTCGGACCTCTCATTGGCCGCGCGGTGAGACGCGCACGGAAGGCGGCCGCGCTCGGCACAGCAGCGCTGTTATATGCGAGCGCGGCCCGCCACAGTCAGTCCGCCTTCAACCGCCGACGAGGAAACACTCTCTCTACTCCGAGTTCTGAAACGAAGTTCTGGTCCGCCCTCCGCCCGCCGTTAGTCTCACAGTGCAAAAGTGACTTTGTGTGTGTTGTGTATTTTCCTCATTTAAATCCCAGCCTGCCTAAAATATATGCCGAACAA
>BGZK01004368.1:0-14160 GCA_005406025.1 Eumeta japonica | reverse complement strand
TTTATTCATAACTTATCGATTTTCAAGATATCGACTTGATTCTTTTGCGTTTGATAGGCAAATTGTCAGCTTCAATTCAAATATTATTTGCTTGCGTAGAGAAAAGTTTTTCATGAAAATTAACCCTTTGCTTTTGGAAAAATGCCATAAAATTTTTCTTAGTTTTGATAAAGTAAGCGCTAATTTACAGCTAATGATGTCATTTATATAATGCAAACAAAATCATGGCGATATTCAAAATTAAAAAGTTATGAACAAAATGGTATCAAGTTCTACTACTGCCTTCTGGGCACTTTTTAGTAGAACTGCACCATTTTATTCATAACTTATCGAATTTTCAAGATATCGACTTGATTCTTTTTACGTTTGATAGGCAAATTGTCAGCTTCAATTCAAATATTATTTGTTTGCGATAGGAGAAAAAGTTTTTTCATGAAAAATTAACATCCTTTGCTTTTTTGGAAAAATGCCATAAAAATTTTTTCTTAGTTTTGATAAAAGTGCTAATTTACAGCTAATGATGTCATTTATATAATGCAAACAAAATCATGGCGATATTCAAAAACTAAGAGTTATGAACAAAATGGTATCAAGTTCTGCTACTGCCTTCTGCTGGGCGCTTTTAGTAGAACCATACCATTTTATTCATAACTTATCGAATTTTCAAGATATCGACTTGATTCTTTTGCGTTGATAGGCAAATTTGTCAGCTTCCAATTCAAATATTATTTGTTTGCGATAGGAGAAAAAGTTTTTTCATGAAAATTAACATGGGCTATACCCTTTGCTTTTTGAAAAATGCCATAAAAATTTTTTCTTAGTTTTGATAAAAGTAAGCGCTAATTTACAGCTAATGATGTCATTTATATAGTAAAACAAAATCATGGCGATATTCAAAAAACTATGTTATGAACAAAATGGTATCAAGTTCTACTGCCTTCTGCTGGGCACTTTTAGTAGAACCGCTTACCATTTTATTCATAACTTATCGAATTTTAAGATATCGACTTGATTCTTTTTCCGTTTGATAGGCAAATTTATCAGCTTCAATTCAAATATTATTTGTTTGCGATAGGAGAAAAAAAGTTTTTTCATGAAAAATTAACATGGCTATACCCTTTGCTTTTTGGAAAAATGCCATAAAAATTTTCTTAGTTTTGATAAAAAGTAAGCGCTAATTTACAGCTAATGATGTCATTTATATAATGCAAACAAAATCATGGCGATATTCAAAACTAAAAAAGTTATGAACAAAATGGTATCAAGTTCTCCCACTGCCTTCTGCTGGCACTTTTAGTAGAACCGCTTACCATTTTTATTCATAACTTATCGAATTTCAAGATATCGACTTGATTCTTTTGCGTTTGATAGGTAAATTTGTCAGCTTCAATTCAAATATTATTTGTTTGCGATAGGAGAAAAAAGTTTTTTTCATGAAAATTAACCCTTGCTTTTTTTGGAAAATGCCATAAAATTTTTCTTAGTTTTGATAAAAGTAAGCCTTAATTTACAATAATGATGTCATTTATATAATGCAAACAAAATCATGGCGATATTCAAAATCTAAAGTTATGAACAAAATGGTATCAAGTTCTACTGCCTTCTGCTGGGCACTTTTTAGTAGAACCGCTTACCATTATTCATAACTTATCGAATTTTCAAGATATCGACTTGATTCTTTTTGCGTTTGATAGGCAAATTGTCAGCTTCAATTCAAATATTATTTGTTTGCGATAGGAGAAAAGTTTTTCATGAAAAATTAACATGGCTATACCCTTCTTTTTGAAAAATGCCATAAAATTTTTTTCTTAGTTTTGATAAAAAGTAAGGCTAATTTACTAGATGTCATTTATATAATGCAAACAAAATCATGGCGATATTCAAAAACTAAAAAGTTATGAACAAAATGGTATCAAGTTCACTACTACTGCCTTCTGCTGGCACTTTTTAGTAGAACCGCTTACCATTTTATTCATAACTTATCGAATTTTCAAGATATCGACTTGATCTTTGCCCGTTTGATAGGCAAATTTGTCAGCTTCAATTCAAATATTATTTGTTTGCGATGGGAGAAAAAGTTTTTTCATGAAAAATTAACATGGCTATAACCTTTGCTTTTGGAAAAATGCCATAAAAATTTTTTTTCTTAGTTTTGATAAAAGTAAGCGCTAATTTACAGCTAATGATGTCATTTATATAATGCATGACAAAATCATGGCGATATTCAAAACTAAGAAGTTATGAACAAAATGGTATCAAGTTCTGCTACTGCCTTCTGCTGGCACTTTTAGTAGAACCGCTTACTACCATTTTATTCATAACTTATCGAATTTTCAAGATATCGACTTGATTCTTTTAATTTGATAGGTAAATTTGTCAGCTTCAATTCAAATATTATTTGCTTGCGATAGGAGAAAAGTTTTTTCATGAAAATTAACATATTACCCTTTGCTTTTTGGAAAATGCCATAAAAATTTTTTTCTTAGTTTTGATAAAAGTAAGCGCTAATTTACAGCTAATGATGTCATTTATATAATCAAAACAAAATCATGGCGATATTCAAAAACTAAGAAGTTTATGAACAAAATGGTATCAAGTTCTCCTACTGCCTTCTGCTGGCACTTTTAGTAGAACCGCTTACCATTTTATTCATAACTTATCGAATTTTCAAGATATCGACTTGATTCTTTTTGCGTTTGATAGGTAAATTGTCAGCTTCAATTCAAATATTATTTGTTTGCGATAGGAGAAAAAAGTTTTTCATGAAAAATTAACATGGCTGCCCCTGCTTTGGAAAAATGCCATAAAAAATTTTCTTAGTTTTGATAAAAGTAAGCGCTCAATTACAGCTAATGATGTTATTTATATAATGCAAAAAAAATCATGGCGATATTCAAAATAAAAAGTTATGAACAAAATGTATCAAGTTCTACTACTGCCTTTTCTGCTGGCACTTTTATAGAACCACTTACCATTTTATAACTTATCGAATTTTCAAGATATCGACTTGATTCTTTTGCATTTGATAGCAAATTTGTCCTTCAATTCAAATATTATTTGCTTGCGATAGGAGAAAAAAAGTTTTTTCATGAAAATTAACATTGGCTATACCCTTTGCTTTTTTGGAAAAATGCCATAAAATTTTTTCTTAGTTTTGATAAAAGTAAGCGCTAATTACATGATGTCATTTATATAATGCAAACAAATCATGGCGATATTCAAAAACTAAGTGGATTATGAACAAAATGGTATCAAGTTCTGCTACTGCCTTCTGGCTTTTAGTAGAACCGCTTACCATTTATTCATAACTTATCGAATTTTCAAGATATCGACTTGATTCTTTTGCGTTTGATAGGCAAATTTGTCAGCTTCAATTCAAATATTATTTGTTTGCGATAGGAGAAAAAGTTTTTTCAAAAATTAACATGGGCTATACTTTGCTTTTTGGAAAAATGCCATAAAAATTTTCTTAGTTTTGATAAAAGTAAGCGCTAATTTACAGCTAATGATATTTATATAATGCAAACAAAATCATGGCGATATTCAAAACTGAAAGTTATGAACAAAATGGTATAAGTTCTACTACTGCCTTCTGCTGGGCACTTTTAGCAGAGAACCGCTTACCATTTTATTCATAACATCGAATTTTCAAGATATCGACTTGATTCTTTTTGCGTTTGATAGGCAAATTTGTCAGCTTCAATTCAAATATTATTTGTTTGCGATAGGAGAAAAAGTTTTCTTCTAAAAATTAACATGGGCTATACCCTTTGCTTTTTGGAAAAATGCCATAAAAATTTTTTCTTAGTTTTGATAAAAGTAAGCGCTAATTTACAGCTAATGATGTCATTTATATAATGCAAACAAAAAATCATGGCGATATTCAAAACTAAGAGTTATGAACAAAATGGTATCAAGTTCTACTGCCTTCTGCTGGCACTTTTAGTAGAACCGCTTACCATTTATTCATAACTTATCGAATTTTCAAGATATCGACTTGATTCTTTTGCGTTGATAGGCAAATTTGTCAGCTTCAATTAAATATTATTTGCGCGATAGGAGAAAAAAGTTTTTTCATGAAAATTAACCTTTGCTTGGAACGGCTATAAAATATTTCTTTTGATAAAAGTAAGCGCCAATTTACAGCTAATGATGTCATTTATATAATGCAAACAAAATCATGGCGATATTCAAAAACTAAGAAAGTTATGAACAAATGGTATCAAGTTCTGCTGCCTTCTGGGCACTTTTAGTAGAACCGCTTACCATTTTATTCATAACTTATCGAATTTTCAAGATATCGACTTGATTCTTTGCGTTTGATAGGTAAACTTGTCAGCTTCAATTCAAATATTATTTATTTGCGATAGAGAGAGAGAAAAAAAGTTTTCATGAAAAAATTAACTTTGCTTTTTTGGAAAAATGCCATAAAAATTTTTTTCTTAGTTTTGATAAAAGTAAGCGCTAATTTACAGCTAATGATGTCATTTATATAATGCAAACAAAATCATGGCGATATTCAAAAAGTTATGAACAAAATGGTATCAAGTTCTACTACTGCCTTCTGCTGGGCACTTTTAGTAGAACTGCTTACCATTTTATTCATAACTTATCGAATTTTCAAGATATCGACTTGATTCTTTTTGCGTTTGATAGGCAAATTTGTCAGCTTCAATTCAAATATTATTTGTTTGCGATAGGAGAAAAAAGTTTTTTCATGAAAAATTAACCCTTTGCTTTTGGAAAAATGCCATAAAATTTTTTCTTAGTTTTGATAAAAGTAAGCGCTAATTTACAGCTAATGATGTTCATTTATATAATGCAAACAAAATCATGGCGATATTCAAAACTAAGAAAGTTATGAACAAAATGGTATCAAGTTCTCCTACTGCCTTCTGCTGGGCACTTTTAGTAGAACCGCTTACCATTTTATTCATAACTTATCGAATTTTCAAGATATCGACTTGATTCTTTTGCGTTTGATAGGCAAATTTGTCAGCTTCAATTCAAATATTATTTGCTTGCGATAGGAGAAAAAGTTTTTCATGAAAAAATTAACCCTTTGCTTTTTGGAAAATGCCATAAAAATTTTTCTTAGTTTTGATAAAAGTAAGCGCTAATTTACAGCTAATGATGTCATTTATATAATGCAAACAAAATCATGGCGATATTCAAAAATCTAAGAAAGTTATGAACAAAATGGTATCAAGTTCTCCTACTGCCTTCTGCTGGGCACTTTTTAGTAGAACCGCTTACCATTTTATTCATAACTTATCGAATTTTCAAGATATCGACTTGATTCTTTTTGCGTTTGATAGGCAAATTTGTCAGCTTCAATTCAAATATTATTTGCTTGCGATAGGAGAAAAAAAGTTTTTTTCATGAAAAATTAACCCTTTGCTTTTTGGAAAAATGCCATAAAATTTTTTTTCTTAGTTTTGATGAAAAGTAAGCGCTAATTTACAGCTAATGATGTCATTTATATAATGCAAACAAAATCATGGCGATATTCAAAAAACTAAGAAAGTTATGAACAAAATGGTATCAAGTTCTGCTACTGCCTTCTGCTGGGCACTTTTTAGTAGAACCGCTTACCATTTTATTCATAACTTATCGAATTTTCAAGATATCGACTTGATTCTTTTTGCGTTTGATAGGCAAATTTGTCAGCTTCAATTCAAATATTATTTGCTTGCGATAGGAGAAAAAAGTTTTTCATGAAAATTAACATGGCTATACCCTTGCTTTTGGAAAAATGCCATAAAAATTTTTTCTTAGTTTTGATAAAAGTAAGCGCTAATTTACAGCTAATGATGTCATTTATATAATGCAAACAAAATCATGGCGATATTCAAAAACTAAGAAAGTTATGAACAAAATGGTATCAAGTTCTCTACTGCCTTCTGCTGGGCACTTTTAGTAGAACCGCTTACCATTTTATTCATAACTTATCGAATTTTCAAGATATCGACTTGATTCTTTTGCGTTTGATAGGCAAATTTGTCAGCTTCAATTCAAATATTATTTGCTTGCGATAGGAAAAAAGTTTTTCGAAAAATTAACATGGGCTATACCCTTTGCTTTTGGAAAAATGCCATAAAAATTTTCTTAGTTTTGATAAAAGTAAGCGCTAATTTACAGCTAATGATGTCATTTATATAATGCAAACAAAATCATGGCGATATTCAAAAAACTAAGAAAGTTATGAACAAAATGGTATCAAGTTCTGCTACTGCCTTCTGCTGGGCACTTTTAGTAGAACCGCTTACCATTTTATTCATAACTTATCGAATTTTCAAGATATCGACTTGATTCTTTTGCGTTTGATAGGCAAATTTGTCAGCTTCAATTCAAATATTATTTGCTTGCGATAGGAGAAAAAGTTTTTCATGAAAAATTAACATGGGCTATACCCTTTGGAAAAATGCCATAAAAATTTTTTCTTAGTTTTGATAAAAGTAAGCGCTAATTTACAGCTAATGATGTCATTTATATAATGCAAACAAAATCATGGCGATATTCAAAAAACTAAGAAAGTTATGAACAAAATGGTATCAAGTTCTCCTACTGCCTTCTGCTGGGCACTTTTTAGTAGAACCGCTTACCATTTTATTCATAACTTATCGAATTTTCAAGATATCGACTTGATTCTTTTTGCGTTTGATAGGCAAATTTGTCAGCTTCAATTCAAATATTATTTGCTTGCGATAGGAGAAAAAGAGTTTTTTTCATGAAAAATTAACATGGGCTATACCCTTTGCTTTTTGGAAAAATGCCATAAAATTTTTTCTTAGTTTTGATAAAAGTAAGCGCTAATTTACAGCTAATGATGTCATTTATATAATGCAAACAAAATCATGGCGATATTCAAAAAACTAAGAAAGTTATGAACAAAATGGTATCAAGTTCTACTACTGCCTTCTGCTGGGCACTTTTAGTAGAACCGCTTACCATTTTATTCATAACTTATCGAATTTCAAGATATCGACTTGATTCTTTTGCGTTTGATAGGCAAATTTGTCAGCTTCAATTCAAATATTATTTGCTTGCGATAGGAGAAAAAAGTTTTTTCATGAAAAATTATACCCTTTGCTTTTTGGAAAAATGCCATAAAATTTTTCTTAGTTTTGATAAAAGTAAGCGCTAATTTACAGCTAATGATGTCATTTATATAATGCAAACAAAATCATGGCGATATTCAAAACTAAGAAAGTTATGAACAAAATGGTATCAAGTTCTCCTACTGCCTTCTGCTGGGCACTTTTAGTAGAACCGCTTACCATTTTATTCATAACTTATCGAATTTTCAAGATATCGACTTGATTCTTTTTGCGTTTGATAGGCAAATTTGTCAGCTTCAATTCAAATATTATTTGCTTGCGATAGGAGAAAAAAGGTTTTTTTCATGAAAAATTAACATGGGCTATACCCTTTGCTTTTGGAAAAATGCCATAAAATTTTTTCTTAGTTTTGATAAAAGTAAGCGCTAATTTACAGCTAATGATGTCATTTATATAATGCAAACAAAATCATGGCGATATTCAAAAAACTAAGAAAGTTATGAACAAAATGGTATCAAGTTCTACTACTGCCTTCTGCTGGGCACTTTTTAGTAGAACCGCTTACCATTTTATTCATAACTTATCGAATTTTCAAGATATCGACTTGATTCTTTTTGCGTTTGATAGGCAAATTTGTCAGCTTCAATTCAAATATTATTTGCTTGCGATAGGAGAAAAAAGGTTTTTTTCATGAAAAATTAACATGGGCTATACCCTTTGCTTTTTTTGGAAAAATGCCATAAAAATTTTTTTCTTAGTTTTGATAAAAAGTAAGCGCTAATTTACAGCTAATGATGTCATTTATATAATGCAAACAAAATCATGGCGATATTCAAAAAACTAAGAAAGTTATGAACAAAATGGTATCAAGTTCTCCTACTGCCTTCTGCTGGGCACTTTTTAGTAGAACCGCTTACCATTTTATTCATAACTTATCGAATTTTCAAGATATCGACTTGATTCTTTTTGCGTTTGATAGGCAAATTTGTCAGCTTCAATTCAAATATTATTTGCTTGCGATAGGAGAAAAAAGGTTTTTTTCATGAAAAATTAACATGGGCTATACCTTTGCTTTTTTTGGAAAAATGCCATAAAATTTTTTCTTAGTTTTGATAAAAGTAAGCGCTAATTTACAGCTAATGATGTCATTTATATAATGCAAACAAAATCATGGCGATATTCAAAACTAAGAAAGTTATGAACAAAATGGTATCAAGTTCTCCTACTGCCTTCTGCTGGGCACTTTTAGTAGAACCGCTTACCATTTTATTCATAACTTATCGAATTTTCAAGATATCGACTTGATTCTTTTGCGTTTGATAGGCAAATTTGTCAGCTTCAATTCAAATATTATTTGCTTGCGATAGGAGAAAAAGTTTTTCATGAAAATTAACATGGCTTTGCTTTTTGGAAAAATGCCATAAAATTTTTTCTTAGTTTTGATAAAAGTAAGCGCTAATTTACAGCTAATGATGTCATTTATATAATGCAAACAAAATCATGGCGATATTCAAAACTAAGAAAGTTATGAACAAAATGGTATCAAGTTCTCCTACTGCCTTCTGCTGGGCACTTTTTAGTAGAACCGCTTACCATTTTATTCATAACTTATCGAATTTTCAAGATATCGACTTGATTCTTTTTGCGTTTGATAGGCAAATTTGTCAGCTTCAATTCAAATATTATTTGCTTGCGATAGGAGAAAAAAGGTTTTTTTCATGAAAAATTAACATTATACCCTTTGCTTTTTGGAAAAATGCCATAAAAATTTTTTCTTAGTTTTGATAAAAAGTAAGCGCTAATTTACAGCTAATGATGTCATTTATATAATGCAAACAAAATCATGGCGATATTCAAAACTAAGAAAGTTATGAACAAAATGGTATCAAGTTCTCTACTGCCTTCTGCTGGGCACTTTTAGTAGAACCGCTTACCATTTTATTCATAACTTATCGAATTCAAGATATCGACTTGATTCTTTTGCGTTTGATAGGCAAATTTGTCAGCTTCAATTCAAATATTATTTGCTTGCGATAGGAAAAAAGTTTTTCATGAAAAATTAACATTATACCCTTTGCTTTTTGGAAAAATGCCATAAAAATTTTTTCTTAGTTTTGATAAAAGTAAGCGCTAATTTACAGCTAATGATGTCATTTATATAATGCAAACAAAATCATGGCGATATTCAAAAAACTAAGAAAGTTATGAACAAAATGGTATCAAGTTCTACTACTGCCTTCTGCTGGGCACTTTTTAGTAGAACCGCTTACCATTTTATTCATAACTTATCGAATTTTCAAGATATCGACTTGATTCTTTTTGCGTTTGATAGGCAAATTTGTCAGCTTCAATTCAAATATTATTTGCTTGCGATAGGAGAAAAAAGGTTTTTTTCATGAAAAATTAACCCTTTGCTTTTTGGAAAAATGCCATAAAATTTTTCTTAGTTTTGATAAAAAGTAAGCGCTAATTTACAGCTAATGATGTCATTTATATAATGCAAACAAAATCATGGCGATATTCAAAACTAAGAAAGTTATGAACAAAATGGTATCAAGTTCTGCTACTGCTGGGCACTTTTAGTAGAACCGCTTACCATTTTATTCATAACTTATCGAATTTTCAAGATATCGACTTGATTCTTTTGCGTTTGATAGGCAAATTTGTCAGCTTCAATTCAAATATTATTTGCTTGCGATAGGAGAAAAAAGTTTTTTCATGAAAAATTAAATTATACCCTTTGCTTTTTGGAAAAATGCCATAAAATTTTTTCTTAGTTTTGATAAAAGTAAGCGCTAATTTACAGCTAATGATGTCATTTATATAATGCAAACAAAATCATGGCGATATTCAAAACTAAGAAAGTTATGAACAAAATGGTATCAAGTTCTGCTACTGCCTTCTGCTGGCACTTTTAGTAGAACCGCTTACCATTTTATTCATAACTTATCGAATTTTCAAGATATCGACTTGATTCTTTTGCGTTTGATAGGCAAATTTGTCAGCTTCAATTCAAATATTATTTGCTTGCGATAGGAGAAAAAAGTTTTTCATGAAAAATTAACCCTTTGCTTTTTTGGAAAAATGCCATAAAAATTTTTCTTAGTTTTGATAAAAAGTAAGCGCTAATTTACAGCTAATGATGTCATTTATATAATGCAAACAAAATCATGGCGATATTCAAAACTAAGAAAGTTATGAACAAAATGGTATCAAGTTCTCCTACCTTCTGCTGGGCACTTTTAGTAGAACCGCTTACCATTTTATTCATAACTTATCGAATTTTCAAGATATCGACTTGATTCTTTTGCGTTTGATAGGCAAATTTGTCAGCTTCAATTCAAATATTATTTGCTTGCGATAGGAGAAAAAAGTTTTTCATGAAAAATTAACCCTTGCTTTTTGGAAAAATGCCATAAAAATTTTTCTTAGTTTTGATAAAAGTAAGCGCTAATTTACAGCTAATGATGTCATTTATATAATGCAAAACAAAATCATGGCGATATTCAAAACTAAGAAAGTTATGAACAAAATGGTATCAAGTTCTCCTACTGCCTTCTGCTGGGCACTTTTAGTAGAACCGCTTACCATTTTATTCATAACTTATCGAATTTTCAAGATATCGACTTGATTCTTTTGCGTTTGATACAAATTTGTCAGCTTCAATTCAAATATTATTTGCTTGCGATAGGAGAAAAAGTTTTTTCATGAAAAATTAACCCTTTGCTTTTTGGAAAAATGCCATAAAAATTTTTCTTAGTTTTGATAAAAAGTAAGCGCTAATTTACAGCTAATGATGTCATTTATATAATGCAAACAAAATCATGGCGATATTCAAAAAACTAAGAAAGTTATGAACAAAATGGTATCAAGTTCTGCTACTGCCTTCTGCTGGGCACTTTTTAGTAGAACCGCTTACCATTTTATTCATAACTTATCGAATTTTCAAGATATCGACTTGATTCTTTTTGCGTTTGATAGGCAAATTTGTCAGCTTCAATTCAAATATTATTTGCTTGCGATAGGAGAAAAAGAGTTTTTTTCATGAAAAATTAACCCTTTGCTTTTTTTGGAAAAATGCCATAAAAATTTTTTTCTTAGTTTTGATAAAAAGTAAGCGCTAATTTACAGCTAATGATGTCATTTATATAATGCAAACAAAATCATGGCGATATTCAAAAAACTAAGAAAGTTATGAACAAAATGGTATCAAGTTCTGCTACTGCCTTCTGCTGGGCACTTTTTAGTAGAACCGCTTACCATTTTATTCATAACTTATCGAATTTTCAAGATATCGACTTGATTCTTTTTGCGTTTGATAGGCAAATTTGTCAGCTTCAATTCAAATATTATTTGCGCGATAGGAGAAAAAAGTTTTTTCATGAAAATTAACCCTTTGCTTTTGGAAAAATGCCATAAAATTTTTCTTAGTTTTGATAAAAAGTAAGCGCTAATTTACAGCTAATGATGTCATTTATATAATGCAAACAAAATCATGGCGATATTCAAAACTAAGAAGTTATGAACAAAATGGTATCAAGTTCTCCTACTGCCTTCTGCTGGGCACTTTTAGTAGAACCGCACCATTTTATTCATAACTTATCGAATTTTCAAGATATCGACTTGATTCTTTTTGCGTTTGATAGGCAAATTTGTCAGCTTCAATTCAAATATTATTTGCTTGCGATAGGAGAAAAAAGTTTTTCATGAAAATTAACCCTTTGCTTTTGGAAAAATGCCATAAAATTTTTTCTTAGTTTTGATAAAAAGTAAGCGCTAATTTACAGCTAATGATGTCATTTATATAATGCAAACAAAATCATGGCGATATTCAAAAACTAGAAGTTATGAACAAAATGGTATCAAGTTCTGCTACTGCCTTCTGCTGGGCACTTTTGGTAGAACCGCTTACCATTTTATTCATAACTTAAATTTTCAAGATATCGACTTGATTCTTTTGCGTTTGATAGGCAAATTTGTCAGCTTCAATTCAAATATTATTTGCTTGCGATGGGAGAAAAAAGTTTTCATGAAAAATTAACATGGCTATACCCTTTGCTTTTTTGAAAAATGCCATAAAAATTTTTCTTAGTTTTGATAAAAAAGTAAGCGCTAATTTACAGCTAATGATGTCATTTATATAATAAAACAAAATCATGGCGATATTCAAAAAGTTATGAACAAAATGGTATCAAGTTCTCCTGCCTTCTGCTGGGCACTTTTTAGTAGAACCGCTTACCATTTTATTCATAACTTATCGAATTTCAAGATATCGACTTGATTCTTTTGCGTTGATAGGCAAATTTGTCAGCTTCAATTCAAATATTATTTGCTTGCGATGAGGAGAAAAAAGTTTTTCATGAAAAATTGTACGCTTTGGAAAAATGCCATAATTTTTCTTAGTTTTGATAAAAAGTAAGCGCTAATTTACAGCTAATGATGTCATTTATATAATGCAAACAAAATCATGGCGATATTCAAAACTAAAGAAAGTTATGAACAAAATGGTATCAAGTTCTCCTACTGCCTTCTGCTGGGCACTTTTAGTAGAACCGCTTACCATTTTATTCATAACTTATCGAATTTTCAAGATATCGACTTGATTCTTTTGCGTTTGATAGGCAAATTTGTCAGCTTCAATTCAAATATTATTTGCTTGCGATAGAGAGAAAAAAGTTTTTTCATGAAAAATTAACCCTTTGCTTTTGGAAAAATGCCATAAAATTTTTTCTTAGTTTTGATAAAAATTAAGCGCTAATTTACAGCTAATGATGTCATTTATATAATGCAAACAAAATCATGGCGATATTCAAAAACTGAAAGTTATGAACAAAATGGTATCAAGTTCTGCTACGCCTTCTGCTGGGCACTTTTAGTAGAACCGCTTACCATTTTATCATAACATCGAATTTTCAAGATATCGACTTGATTCTTTTGCGTTTGATGAGCAAATTGTCAGCTTCAATTCAAATATTATTTGCTTGCGATAGGAGAAAAAGTTTTTTCATGAAAATTAACCCTTTGCTTTTTTTTGGAAAAATGCCATAAAAATTTTTTCTTAGTTTTGATAAAAGTAAGGCGCTAATTTACAGCTAATGATGTCATTTATATAATGCAAACAAAATCATGGCGATATTCAAAAACTGAAGTTATGAACAAAATGGTATCAAGTTCTGCTACTGCGGGCTGCACTTTTAGTAGAACCGCTTACCATTTTATTCATAACTTATCGAATTTTCAAGATATCGACTTGATTCTTTTGCGTTTGATAGGAAATTGTCAGCTTCAATTCAAATATTATTTGCTTGCGATAGGAGAAAAAGTTTTTCATGAAAAATAACCCTTTAGCTTTTGGAAAAATGCCATAAAATTTTTTCTTAGTTTTGATAAAAATTAAGCGCTAATTTACAGCTAATGATGTCATTTATATAATGCAAACAAAATCATGGCGATATTCAAAACTAAGAAAGTTATGAACAAAATGGTATCAAGTTCTCCTACTGCCTCTGCTGGGCACTTTTTAGTAGAACCGCTTACCATTTTATTCATAACTTTCCTTCCAAGATATCGACTTGATTCTTTTTGCGTTTGATAGGCAAATTTGTCAGCTTCAATTCAAATATTATTTGCTTTGCGATAGAGTTTTTTTTCATGAAAATTAACCTTTGTTTTTTGGAAAATGCCATAAAATTTTTTTCTTAGTTTTGATAAAAGTAAGCTTGCTAATTTACAGTAATGATGTCATTTATATAATGCAAACAAATCATGGCGATATTCAAAAACTAAAAGTTATGAACAAAATGGTATCAAGTTCTACTACTGCCTTCTGTGGGCACTTTTAGTAGAACCACCATTTTATTCATAACTTATCGAATTTCAAGATATCGACTTGATTCTTTTTGCGTTTGATACAAATTGTCAGCTTCAATTCAAATATTATTTGCTTGCGATGGGAGAAAAAAAGTTTTTTCATGAAAAATTAACCCTTTGCTTTTTTGGAAAAATGCCATAAAATTTTTCTTAGTTTTGATAAAAGTAAGCGCTAATTTACAGCTAATGATGTCATTTATAATGTAAACAAAATCATGGCGATATTCAA
>BGZK01004367.1:0-14161 GCA_005406025.1 Eumeta japonica | reverse complement strand
TTGATGAAATTAAAACCCTAATCACAGTGAAATTTGGGCCAGGCCTGTTAATCTTTTAAATAAAAAACATTTTTTTTTTTGAATAAAATTAGTTTTTGCGATATTTTGTGTAATTATTAACCTGAAATATGCAATTTCAGCCAAATACAAAGCTGCTCGCATGAACGCTTCCATACACTAACAGAAAAATGACGATTGAATTTAAAGCAAAAATCTTGATTATAGATTAAAGAAATCTTAAATTTTCAATCTTGAACTTTTGCAGCACGATTGACGTTCTCGAATTTAAGCATAAATTCTTAACATCAAGAGCACAGTCTTGATTTTAAGATTCTATTCTTAAATTTAAGAACGTAATTGAGAACACAACAATTATAATCAAAAACGTAGTCTTAATATTGAGAATGTATTTTGAATTTTAGGGTATGTAATTAATCTTGATATAAGAATTTTTTAAGAACATCATCTTGAATACGGTATTAGATGAGAAATAATTTAAGATTTATAATCTTAAAATACAAGATTTTATTCTTGAATGAAGAAATTTTGCGTTTAACAGACATTCGAAATTCTTGATTTCAAGCATAAAATCGTGATATTCGTACGTTTTATATCATTTACTAAAAGAGTATATTAGATTTGCTTAGTAAATAGACGTGTTTTAGAACACCTTAAGAAGCCGCTAGACAATTTCCTGCACCAAATTTTATATTAATAGTTTTCTAAATACCTCTACTGCTTCAGGATTAAAATGAGGAAAATCGGATTGAAAATAAATGAGATATAGGCTAAATAGTTAACTACAATTTCTTAATATTTTGCTTGTTTTCTTTGAAAAATTTACCCTTTTATCATAAATTTGTTTTCATATTTCGTCAAATGTATCAGTGGCACGCTCTGAAAGCGTTTATGTTTAAAATAATAAGTTTAAAATAATGTGTTGTATGTATGTATGTGGAAGATTTTTTATTAAAATAAAGCAATACATCAGCATTGTCAATTTAGTGGTTAACCGTACTGTGCTGAGTGCTTTTGAAGTTTTGGGATCGAGTGATTTTTCAAATCAATTAATTGTTGGCATTGTTGTTAGCTTAGTGCTATTAGTAGAGTATACAGGAAGTTCCAATAAACGTTTTATTTATTTACTTTTTTTTTTTTACTTTGGTAAGGGGTATTTAAGATTCAGCACGGCTGACTATAGAGTTCTTACTTGTTTCTCTTAATGCAGATCCGATTTCTTGAGAAATTGATTTTCATTTTATCTCGCTTTATAAATCGATGCCACAAAAATTTTTTTAATTATTGACTAAAAATTCTAAACATTAGACTAAAAGTTTTTCATTTGTTTAAAAATTACAAAAAAAAAAATTAAACTATACATGGTTCTGCCAGGGGAATTTCCCTGGTCCCATTTCCTCATTTAGGAACCAGGTCAAATTATTCTCTAAAAATTGCAAGGTCTAGTTGGTTTCTTTTGGTGTTTTCAAAGACATAGTTTGACATTTTGAACCAAAAACTTTTCGTTTGAATACATCTATCACATATTAGCAGGATTAACGGAACATTTTAAAGTATCATATGCCGGCGGCTGAGAATAACCTGATGAAGCTGGTTGTATCTCTGGCAGCTACGGCTTTAAAGAAAAGTCTGCGGCTGTTCTCGGCTGACTGTGAGTCCTATAAATTGTATCTGTAGTAAACTGAGCTAAGTCGTCGTAAAATCTTAATTATCGTTGTGCAGTTTACTTTCGAGGTACAGTGCAACTTCGACAATTCGGACACATATAGTTTTAGGCTCGTTAGGATTACCGAGTTGTCCGGACTATAGTAAAATAAACATATTGAAGTAACCTAAGTGAATTGTGTATATGTTTTGATTTATTAATAAGTACAGCTGTATTTATAAAAATAAAATATATATTTGAAAATAATTTTAGTTAAATTTTGTGTGAGATATTTGAACTAAAATGCATTTCAAATTCATCATTACATTAAATTATCAAAAGACGTAATCAATGTGAATTAAACACACGTGTTCTATAATTTATTAAATAAATTCAGCCCAGTACAAGGAGGGCTCGCTCAAAATGGGTTCCGTACTTACGTGCATTGTGTATATAGAAAATTTACTTTATAGTTTATAGTACCTGATGCTGTACCGCTGCCACAATAACATTCTGGGAAACGTCAACTCTCTAGCTCTTATGGTTCCAAGATTACAACTAGCTCTTTATTTTCTTCTCTTAATGGGGTCCCACTGTAGTTTTATCGTCATTTTGTTTTCTTTAGTATATGTTGTGGCAGCACGGTGCAACAATAACTTGTGCGAATTTCAGCTCTTTAGCTCTTAGTTTCAGTTCACACATGAAATTTTTCTTTCATGAAATTCTGTGTTTGTTGATAAAAGCAATTCCCGAACAGATCTTCATGTACTCTGAAATTTTTTGTTTTGTTAAACTGAAAAATTATTTGAATTTCATTCAGTGTTTAGACACTAAAGAAAGTTTCAAATGAAAGTAGAAGTTTCATGAAAGAAAAATTTCATGTGTGAATCGAGGCTTATAGTTTTAAAGTTAAAGCTAATTTTTCTAAAATGGGCACCTGCAGTATGAAGCACCCCGTAGTTTTATGTTGTTATTGTTTTAGTATTTGATGCCAGCGGTGCGGTATAGCAGCATCATGTGAAAATTTCAGCTTTCTAGCTCATACTGTTTTAGAGAGTCGAACCTGTGACGGACGGTCGGACGGTGTAGTCTCAGCAATAGGGGTCTGTTTGACTTTTCAGTACGGAACCCTAAAAACGAAGTTAGTTTCTGCTGACTGTGCTGTTTTCTGAATGCAAACTGAGATTGCTTTCTTTGCTTCAGTATTAGAGATCTTTGTTTTTGAATTCACTACTACTGCTCAGAACGGGCCAAACCATTGTATGAAAAATTTACATATGTAATTCAAATTTTCCATACATTTTCTAAATATCCACATTAAATGCAAAACATTTTTTTATACATCCAATAGGCAGATATTTTCACCCACCGATTTAAAGTTATTTATATAGTCCAAACACATTTCAACAACACCTTTAGAAGAAGATGTAAAATCGACTTGTAGTGGCTTTTACCGCATACGGAATAAATGTGAAAGGGCCAGAATAAGCAATAGAACCGTAGGACCAGAAACATTTAATAGTACAAAATGGCCCGTTCGAACCAACTGCTAGAACGTCGTTCAGAGTTCATAAGCAGCACTGACGATTCGTTTCGTTTAGCGTGTAGTATTATTTTTTTTATCAGAAAAATCATGGCAATTGTAATGAAATTAGTTAAACAAACTTGCGAAAGAAAGAACCGAAACTGAATTAATGAAACTGCATAATGTAAATCGAAGAATGAATAGCAAAACGTTCGAGTTATAAACGGAGAAATCCCGGGTTTTAATTTTTGTTCTTGCATAAAAAAATTGTCCGAATTGTAGAAATACAAATTTCATATGTTCTAAATGTAAAAGCGTCCGAATTATTGGAGTGAAAGGACTACCCCATGTCCGAACTGTCGAAGTTGTACTGTACTATAATTAACGTGTCATTACATCAGTACATATGTACATGTTTTTGAGCTCTATATGACTTATTCCAATACTAATATGCATATATATAGCACGCGACATTTAATTTTTTCTGTGTGTGTGTCTCTGGTATTTTTCTTATTTGTTTGATTTTTAATCCCTCAACAAAGTTGTAATAAAGAAACCCTTTATAATGTTCATAAAACATAAATTTATAACTTAAGTTGTTGACTAACTTCTGCTCACTAAATGACTGACTGACTGTGCTAAATGCCTGCTATTCATTCACATCACCACAATCAACAAGGTGGCACATGTTAAATTACTACAGTTTAAACATAAAAACAAAATTCATATTTTCATTCCACACATGAATTGTGACATTTTGAAGTAAATCATATGAATGAAGGCTGACAGCACGACCAGTAATGATGTTTTTCACTAACAATTTGAGTGTTTCTTCATAAAATATATTTATAATTTTCACTTTTCTTCAGCTTAATAGTTTTTTTCTTTATCTCTTAAAAACGCTTTTCTAAGCAATCAAAAAAAAATTGATTTTTATTGCGGTTGTGAGGAAAACTTTGTAAGTATTTAAAGTTTAATATTAATAAGATCAACTTGTTAAATTTGGATGGGGGTGTGAGAGGGAACCTTGTAAATTTAAACATTAAATTTAAATTGAAAAAGGAAAACAAATCATTTTGAATAAATACGTTATTAAATAAAAAAAAAGTTTGGGAAGATTATACTACCAACATAGAGAGTATGAAACAGCCAGCTTGTGTTGTTAATTACTGCAATTAATCACACAAATATCCTTCTTAATTGAAAGAAAAAAGTAAAAAACTTAACAAACCGAGCTTAATGAATCAGCTTGTTTATATTGAAATAATAATAAAAATTTATTCCAAAATAATTTATTTGCCTATTTAGCAGTCTTATTTGGAATTTATTATTTTGGATCAAAAGACCCTTTAGTTGTTTTTGTCTTAGTCTTTCAGCATTTCTATATGCCGCCGACATTTCGCTGATGCTACTCAGCTCGTCAGTAGACTCGAAAAACCTTGTTGAAAATAATGTTCAAATGTTCGTTGTATGAAAGTTGCTAAGAGAAGTAAATACAGTAGGAATACAAAAAAGTTGTTTTGTCTTTGAATATGTGTTTAGGTTTTTTTTAAATTCTCATTATTTCAATTGAAATAATAGAATATGAAGTAAATGTTTGAACATTATTTTCAACAAGGTTTTTCGAGTCTACTGACGAGCTGAGTAGCATCAGCGAAATGTCGGCGGCATATAGACATGCTGAAAGACTAAGGCAAAACAACTAAAGGGTCTTTTGACCCAAAATAATAAATTTCAAATAAAAATTTATAAGAAAACAAGTTTGAAAAAATAATAGTGAGTGTTAGAAGGGGGTCGGAGGAAATCGAAGTCTACGTCTGTCAAATTTTTGTAGTTTAGATAGTATTTATTTACAGGTTGCAAATTATCTAGCACTAATAATACTTTTTTGAGGACAAAGCCACGCATTGAGCGGCAGAAAATGCTATTGAGTGCAGAATTATGCGTCGTTTCATTGGAAGATTCACCAAAAGCAGAAACGCCCATAACAATACACTTTCATTAAATTACGCCTTTTCCACCCTTTTTTCCTCCCTTTATAAAAGAAAAACAACAAAGCAATTTTATTCAAACTCTTAAAAGATTCTTAAAGACAAAATTACCCTCTTTTAGTCAGTCACAAGAACAATAAATTGTATTATATTGTCGAATAAAAAAAAAGCACCAATTATTTAGGTCTCAATTTCATTTTATTAAGCACTTCATTTATGAGCTTCAAATAGTTAAAGATGTTTGCTTTTTAAATTGCATTGATTAAAATCAAATGAAGACATTTTATTTTAACTGTCACTCATATGTTTGCTCTAATAAAAGTCAATTTCTTTTTTAATTTTTTTCAATAGTGCAAATAAAAATTAAATAAGAAAACAGAGAAAATTTGATTGTCGCTTGAGCTCTTCAGCAGAAGATACTTTATGTGCTGCAAACATAAAATCAATAATTTCAACCCTCTGCTAAAATTGTTCCTTTTGCAATTTGTGATATTCTCAATTGGGGCTGAACACTTTCTTTTGAAATGCATTTCAGTTAAATTCAACTTAATTTGGCCTTTACTTTTCTAAAGAACTACATAAAAAAGAACAAGAAAGCCATATTCGATTAGGCTGAGTCTTAAGCACTCTTCACAATGCTAACATCCATGTAAACACAATTAGATATTAGATAAGAAGAGGAAGTTAAGAAAAGTGTCGAAAAGTGCCATTTAAAAGAAAACATTCATTAAAAATAATATCCAAATATATAGTGGCAATATTTATAATTTATTTATTTATAATTAGTATATCTACTTTAATATTTTTGTGCCTTTTTGAATAGAGTGATGAAAACCAAGAGGAAGAAGTTGTAAAAAAGTGTCGGATAAGTGCTTTTAAAAGAAGAAGTATTAAAATCAAATAAATAAATAAGTAGTGAACAAATTTATAATTAATTAATAAATAATCATATCCATTTTAATATTTATTTAAATTTGTTGGTTTTTCAGTTTTCATTGTGAGATATTTTGACAGCTCAATCGAGACACTTATCGCATGATGCTATTACAGAAACACAAACACATTTACTCAATAATTTAATGACTTACGTCAAAATAGCCATTTTGACAGATATTTCATACATGTTAAAGTTACAGAAACGATTTTGTGAGAAGCGCCATTTTTGTTTCAATTCATACTGTTTTCTCTCAATTCAACCATTCCATGTAAGAAATTTCTCGATTCCAGACAGAGACACCTGCTCAGCCAAAAGTCCAATTAATTGAGAAAACGGCTTTCATATATCTCGGTTCTTGCTTTGAGATATCCAAATTTTACCTCTGTGCGCGTATTTTGGTTTAAAAAGTGTTCTGGTTCAGCCAGAGTACCCATTTATTGAGAAACCGGTTTTATACATATACATATATCACTGGTTTGATATTTGATTTGTTCGACCTCTTTATTAAATGGGTTGAGTTTTAATGTGAAGCTTTAGGACAGTTTTAATATAATTATTATATGCCAATATTTCGTTCTTCTTCGGATAGCTTCTTCAGGGCAGAAAATATTGTTTTTATAAAAATTTATTATTTATTATTTTATTATATTATTATTATATTATTTATTATATTATATATATTTATTATAAAACAATATTTTCTGCCCTGAAGAAGCTATCCGAAGGAGAGCGAAATATTGGCATATAATAATTTATATTAAAAACTGACCAAAAGCTTCACATTAAAACTCAACTCATATACATATCGGCTATACAGTGTACACTGGAAAAACGTCAACTAATTAAAACTGCGGCTGTTAACGTTTAACAAATTATTCTGCTTATGAATGCAAAATATAGTAAAACACATATGGGCGTACTATAGCATGCACAGAAAAATAAATTTTGTATTCTATTACTAAATTCGTAATTCCAATAACTTTTCTGGTTGGTGGGACCAATCACAAATTGTCAAATTTAAACACCATAATGTAAAAACAAAAAATCGTTTTTTCTTGTTAAATTATTATACCATTTATAAAGGCAGTAATAGAATATGACAAAACATTTGCTTATGACGTAAATATGTCGTATGTATGCATGTAGATTCTCGTCTATACGTATGTACAAACACACATACATATATAGTATAAATACTGCAAAAAGTCAAACAAAACATTAATAAATTAAGAAGAATAAATAATTGAATGAAAAATGTCCCACAAATAAATATTTGTTGAAAAAAATGGTCATATTTTTTCTGTGTACCACAGTTTACATATAGTTTTAAAACGTGTTTGTTTGCCTACAAGCTAAAACTGAACATAAACAAATAGAAAAAAGGAAATATGTTTCTTATTTTCCGTACCGGACAGTTTTTTATTTTATCATGGTGATTGTTGATTCCAAGATGTCATTGTGGCGTATGTGTAGCCTTTTTCTAATAAATCAAAAATGTAAACACTTGGTGGTCTAACACATTTTGTATGTGGCTGGTATTGTTCATACGAATAAAAATCAAATGAACTTAAGAAACGCTATATATAGGGAAACAATTTCTTCTACTTTACATACTTCAAGGGGATCCCATGTTTCTGAACTTATTTCTAAAATAAATGTTTATGCGTTCGCAAAACTGTGTATTTTAACTGTTGTGGAATATAAAATTAAAGCCGGGGTTCGAAGCAAAAGGGTCATAGCAGATGTAAAACTGCTAGGTTCTACCCCCAATTTAAAATTTACTTTTCTTGTCTTCTTTAAAAGTTGTTAATTACTACAATTAATCACACAAAAAATCCTTCTTAATTGAAAAAAATAAATAAAAAGTTAACAAACCGAACTCAATGAATCAGCCCATTCATATTTTAATAATCACACCTATTCTGTTTGACGACGGCAATACAACACGACTCTCTTTTCACGTTTTACGCAGATTTGTATTCTCTAATGGTAATATTGTTAATTATTGCAACACTGCCACATATTCTGTAACATTGGTGTCGTGTTAAATTGCCGCTGATTTTGTCGTCGCTTTTTGGTGTCGTGTTGTGCCGTCTTGAAACTTAAACATGCAAAATCGTCAAAAATAAAAAAAATTAAAATTACAAATTGAAGCCAATTCGAGTTTTTGTTTATATTGGAGTACGTTTTAAGGTATTTAATGCAATAAAATTTTAAGACTGATTAAACATCATTAAAACATACTTCTTTGATATGATTTGGTACTTTGTGGAGTTATTTATTCCGTTCCTTTTTTTAAGCAGCTCTATTTTCTTTATAAAGGATTGATTATTTAGCCGAAAATGATCTTAAAAATTAACAAACTGCATTATTGAACACTTGTTAAATAAACTTTGCACTTACATATAGGCATTCTACTTTTTGCTATTAAGTTTTATCTATTTTTCTTTATTTTCTTCATCGATAGAGTTGAATTCGGAAAACACAACAATTTTTCTCTTAGATTTAATTATCATTTTCTTCCTTTTACAGAATATTACATTTTGCACACCATTACTAAACGCCAAAAATTACAAACAAAATGGCTTAAAAGTTAGAGATGTGTGTTGTATTTTACTCACATTATCGATAAACCGGCAATGTCACATTAGAGCTCTTAGAACATGCCCTTTAATATTGGTGTCGTGTTAAATTGATGTCGTCATTAAACAGATTAGGTGTGAATAAAATTTTATTTTATTAAAAGTTGATGTTTTACAGCTTTATGATTTGGTTGACGTTTTAGAGTAGACAATGTAAAAATTAAGGATTGACGTTCGGAGCTGTTGACGTAAATGAGTTTAGATGTTTTCTCGAGTGTATCCTATGCCATAACTATAGTCATGGAAAAAGTATACTTCAATTAAAAGTATATTTTTATTTCAAGTTCAGTCAGCAACTTCTATGCTTTTGTTGTTTAAAATATACTTTTTCTAAAATATACTTTTTCTGTGACTATAGTTATGGCCCTTGTTTTACCTTAAAATGTCCGTGTTTTACTTCTATATGTCCATTTCAATACCAAAAAGTGCTTTGCGTCACAGAAAAGTCTAATATCTTGAAATGGGTTTTCGTCATATTGTGGCTGTATATAAACCGATGTCCAAACTAGTTTTTGCTTTAAAATGTCCGTGTTTTACTACCATATGCCTATTGCGACACAAAAAAAGTCCAATTTCTTTCTTCTTAAACTGATTTAGCTATATCTCGGTCATACATATGTGGATCGAAGCCGGAAAGACATTTTTTGCCGATTATTAACTTTTAACCAAAAAGGATTTTTTTTTTAATTTTCATACAATATATCAAAATTTTTCTGGTTTTTGTTAACCGATTTTGCTGAATTTCAATAGCAATCTGTCCGCACTAGGATCTGAGATTGGTGTTCAAAATAAATTGCTATGTTATGGGAGTTTTCAGCAACGGTATTCCACCTTAATAGAGACAGACGGACATCGCTTAAATAACTTTATTAATCCAGAATTTAAGTATATGCTTTATGGAAGTGGAATATTAAAAAAACTACAAACGGAATGACTTGTGAACAATATATGAAGGATTTAAAAATAAATTAAAAATATTCTTGCACTTATAGGAACTTTTTATTGTTTTATTTCTTATATAATTTACCTTTAAATTTTTAATAATCCTTTTTAATTATTTACGTGAAACCAGCACTCACCTTTGACACATACTGTATTAAGAATAAAAGAGAATTAAGAAATTATTTTTTAAACGCTGTAGTTTATTACTTATTTCAACTTTTCTTTGTTGCCCTTAAGCATACAATTATTTTCATTTTAAGTCAAACCATAAAGTATGCTTGCTTTTTATTTATATATATTTTTTTTACTTTTGAACTATTTTTGTGTAACCCTTAAAGCATGCTTAGTTTTGTTGCTTCTTAATCCCTTTAATTAATTTTTTCTGAAATTTAATACACTTTTCTCACAAAGTAATTCCCTTTTCAGCTTTCAAATTGTTTTCCTTTCTTTGTTTTCTTTTTCTTATCAAACAAAGATTCGCAAAGACATATTCACCGAAAGCATACAATAGACCATACAAACTTATAAAACTGGCACCCAAAAAGAGGCCAATTGCACCGCCGAATGACATGATTAATTGATCTGTGCTAAATACAACACGTCGCTTTATAGCCATGCGCGGCAAATACAGTTTATAATAACAGTCCTTTCAAACTTTGTAGAATCCTAGAAGTATGTTAAGAATATACATGTATTTTCGTTTTGTTGCTTTTTTGTTTTTATAATTATAAAGTTTAGCTAAGAAGACACATACATCCTTTTGAGTTGTTGTCTGCATGCTTATGTAAGCTTCCTCTTCACACAAATCGGGCAATTGCATTCTGTCTCTTCGAGCCATTGTACTTCTGCCAAACACACCATTCCCTTTACATTGCACACCGGCAAATGGGGTGCCACAACATAGAAATACGGCTTGCAGCCACATTTTTGCATGGCTAAATTTATACGACACTCAACGCGACACATACCAGGACGATAAGTCTTTGAAAATAATTTTTGTATTATAAACCATTTCATAGAAAACAAAATATTAAGCATTTTACGTCAAAAAACTTTAAATTGTTTTCATCTTTGTAGCGACATTTTCTATAGGCAATCGGTAAATTTCGAACTTCTGCCTCAGCCGTTCTCAAAACCAATAACAATTCAATTGCCAATGAGCCTTCGCCAACGATGTGGCGCATTGTAGTACCTCCTTTGCCGAAAGGTGATACAATATCTTCCACGTTGTGAAGAAACTTTACGAGAAGGGGAAATATTAGTTAATATATTTTGTTTTATTATAAATTAGCACTAATTAAGCTAAATGATTTGACTTACAACAAAAAGACCTGCCGCATCGCTCACTTTAGGAAATATTTTCGTATTACATTCATTCATTACGTCACAAAAATGAGTGCCAGCTACTTTGAGAGGTTTTCTAAAGAAACATCAACATTTATATTTATATGTTTTAATATTACTTGAACTATATTAATATGTCTTAATAAGGGTATATTATTTTGCCTGAAATTATAGTTAGGAAATGCTAAAGAAAGCAGAAGTAAATAAAAACTGTTTCCTTGTTACACAACACACATCACACTGAAATACGCAAATATTTCCCCTTATTCCAATTGTCGTCATCGTTATCGACACCGGAATAAAATTAATTACTTCCTTATCGATATTTGTTATGTTTTGCGTCCAAGGGAATTAATAAACTCTTTCAGAATCACTAGATTATTGCCAAAGCTGTACAATAAGTGCATATTGTTTGATGTCGATGACGACAATTGGAATAAGGGGTATTATGTTTATAGCTAAAACCGTGACATTTAAAAATAGTATGCATGGCTTGCAAGTCATAATTGCGTTTTAAAATCACATATGTGTGATATGAAAATCGCACGATTTTCAATCTACGATTGTCCAATCATATCTGTTATAAGAATTGCATATGAGACTTCAAAATTATATGTCATGCAAATCATGTGTATATTTTATTTTGATAGCACATGGTTTAATATCGAAAGCAAAATCTCATGAACGATTTCAAGATCACATGTACGTTTTAATAATCACTTGCTGTTAGTAGAAACACATATGTGATTTCAAAACCCAGGTATGATTGCACAATCATGCACTTATATGATTTCATAATGACATGTGCGATTTCACAATCATCTGACAGGCCACAGAATTCAATTGTGTTCGAAGACGGAATATAATATTATTCCGAAAACGAGAATATTTTTCGTAACGAACGCACAATTATATAATCAAATAATTATAAAATTAAAATATGGTTCAAAGAGTTAAATAAATTAATGATATAAAAATCGCTGGGCGTGGCGAAAAAATTGTAGCATTGTTAACACTTCAATAAACACAATTAAGGCTGGGGCACATAAAGTACGTCATACGTTATAATAAACTGGATGATATTTTAAAGATCTTTTAAATTTTGGTTTTACAAAAAAATCCATAAATATAAAAGAAAAACAACACATAAAAAATCTATTGACAATTGTCAAAGTGCTCAACGTACGTCAAAAGTTAAAAGTTGGCCAACTTTTAATTTTTAATTATTTTAATTTAGCTGTTAGTCGGAAAAGGCGACGGATAACGGATGACGAATTCTATGTGTCCCAGCCTTAAGATTCCACAGTTGACACTGTCTTTCTGATATGAAATAAAATCATCCAGGCAACAAGTACGACAAAGTGATAAAAATTGGAAGTAATTGATACAAAATTAAATATAGACAGAAAGTAAATCAAAGCTCTGGTGGTGCAGTTGTCTAAGCATCAAAGTTAAACAGTGCATGTTCGATGCAAATGGGTGCTAATTATTATAATAGCAAATATGATACCCTAACTAATAATTCTTCAAATTTACTTTTCTTCTCTTTTTTAAGAAAATATTAGTCGCTACTGATAATCACAAAACATCGTTATTAATTAAAGGAAAAGACTCAGAACTCAAAAGCCCGATTAACATTCAAATAATTAAAAATAAACTTCAAAGAATTAATTAAAAATGTCATTTCAAAATTTCTTTTTTTTTTCTCTAGCAAACCCTATGCACTAAAATCTGTTTGTGAATAGAATTAAACTCTGTGACACATATCAAATGCTTGGCGACTTAATATCAAATACTCGATTTTAAAATCACATGAGTGATTTTCATATTAAATACATGTGTGATTTTGTAATCACATATGTGACATTAAAATTAATTTAGTTTTATAATATCACAGTCATTTCCAACACGCGTGCGAATTTGTGCTTTTTAAAATCAAATATGTGATTTTAAACACATTTGTATAAGAAACATATGTGTAATACCAAACTACGTGTGCGATATCAAAATCATATGTGTAACTGGTTTGATTTCAAAATCAGAAGATACGTTTACATGGGCTTTTCGCATTAAAAATATGATCGCTCGCTAGACAAATTTCTTTAAGTCGTAAAAATATTTTTTAGTTTAATAAAAGACCTCTTTACTGATGGTTTTGGTTTTTAATTTGCCAATTATATACAGAATTAAGGATTTGAAATTATTTTAAGGTGTCTACTGAGAGGGGAGCGACACCTATAAAACGTCAGTAGAATTCTATACTCACTTTTTTTTTAGCTAAAGGATTTGTATAGATCTTGATTAAAATCAAAATTTTACTATTAAATTAAAACAAACCACAAGTCTCCAAACGGATTTGTGTACTGTGTCATATGGGATGTGGTGCGACATATTCCCATCTCTGTCATGCAGCAGCATACAATTGATCTTTATTCTCAGTTTCAAACGAAGATATTGCATCCATCTCAGAGTTTTGTGTTTCATCAGGATATATTTTGTTAAAAACTGCTCTCATCTAATAGTTGTTATTGTAATAATTAATTGAAACTAAAGGCTCTCATTTACTTTTAATTTCACTCACTTGCAAACAGCGTCTCGGCGAGATTTAAGTTATTAAAATTGGTATCATTTTCATATTTATCTTAAATTCTTCAAGTTCAAAATGTTACAGCATTTAAAACTTTTAGAAACTCTTTAAAATATTGGTATTGGGTATTATTTGTTTTCTCCGTTATATGCCAATTTTGTTCAATAATACGATTCATTTCTTCCGCACTGGACGATTGTGAACACAAAGTTATGCCGGCAAAAGGAAATTCCGATTTTCCCCAGGCCAATTCCATGGCATAGATAATAGGACTATCACGAAAGCGTTTCCATTGATTAAGGCAAACATTGATGGAAAACCAAGCTGCCAATATAATAATAAACGCCCAGAATAACCTTCTAGCCAGTGTAGTTCCCGACGTACCAAATAGGGAAAGCCATGAATGCTTGACTCCGCCAAAGTTTTCTGCAAACTTTTCCATCATACTTATTGCCTAATGGTAAACCAAACTGGGACTGAACTTTTAGCAACAATAGTTGATATTTTAATTGAATTTAACATGAGAAGAT
>BGZK01004366.1:0-14166 GCA_005406025.1 Eumeta japonica | reverse complement strand
GTTTAATAGAAAATTTATTAGCTTTAATACAGAAATTGCGTTTTTGTAGATAATGCAAAAATTTTTTTCGTCAAAATTAACATGGGCTAACCCTTTGCTTTTTTTCAAAATTAACAAAAATTTTTTTGTTTATTTTCGCAAAGTAAGTCTGCAACTATAGTCAAATGTTTTCTGTCAAATGCAAAAAGGATTCAAGTCGATATCTTAAAATTAAGCAAGTTATGATTAAAATGGTAACAAGCTTTGCTGCTGCATTATTCCGGCCATTTGTTGGTAGTACTGGTTACCTTTTTATGCCAACTTTTATTTTCAAGATATCGACTGATTTTTTCTTTAATGTTTGTTTTATCAGCTTTAATGAAATTACGTTTTTGTAGATAATGCAAAAATTTTTTTCGTCAAAAATTAAGATGGGCTAACCCCTTTGCTTTTTGCAAAATTAACATAAATTTTGTTTACTTTCGCAAAGAATTGACTTGAAACTATAGTCAGAAATGTTTTCTGTCAAATGCAAAAGGATTCAAGTCGATATCTTAAAAATTAAAGCAAGTTATGATTAAAATGGTAACAAGCTTTGCTGCTGCATTCAACCATTTGTTGGAGACTGGTACCTTTTTAGCCATAACTTTATTTCAAGATATCGACTTGATTTTGTTTTAATAGAAAATTTTATTAGCTTTAATACGAAATTGCGTTTTTGCAGATAATAAAAAATTTTTCGTCAAAATTAATGGGCTAACCCTGCTTTTTGCAAAATTAACAAAAATTTTTGTTTACTTTCGCAAAGTAAAGTGCTAACTATAGTCAGAAATGTTTTCTGTCAAATGCAAAAGGATTCAAGTCGATATCTTAAAAATTAAACAGTTATGATTAAAATGGTAACAAGCTTTTGCTGCTGCATTATTCCGCCGTTTGTTGGTAGAACTGGTTACCTTTTTGCCATAACTTTTTATTTTCAAGATATCGACTTGATTTTTTGTTTAATAGAAATTTTATCAGCTTTAATACGAAATTGCGTTTTTGTAGATAATGCAAAAAATTTTCGTCAAAATTAACATGGGCTAACCCTTTTGCTTTTTGCAAAATTAACAAAAATTTTTTGTTTATTTTCACAAAAGTAAGTCTGCAACTATAGTCAAATGTTTTCATCAATGCAAAGGATTCAAGTCGATATCTTAAAATTAAACAAGTTATGATTAAAATGGTAACAAACTTTGCTGCTGCATTATTCCGCCGTTTGTTGGTAGTACTGGTTACCTTTTTAGCCATAACTTTTTTTCAAGATATCGACTTGATTGTGTTAATAGAAAATTTTATCAGCTTTAATACAAATTGCGTTTTGCAGATAATGCAAAAAAATTTTTTTCGTCAAAATTAACATGGGCTAACCCTTTGCTTTTTGCAAAATTAACAAAAATTTTTGTTTATTTTCGCAAAAGTAAATTGCTGCAACTATAGTCAGAAATGTTTTCTGTCAAATGCAAAGGATTCAAGTCGATATCTTAAAATTAAGCAAGTTATGATTAAAATGGTAACAAGCTTTGCTGCTGCATTATTCCGGCCGTTTGTTGGTAGGTACTGGTCACCTTTTTGCCATAACTTTTTTATTTTCAAGATATCGACTTGATTTTTTGTTTAATAGAAAATTTTATCTGAAAACAATACAATGCGTTTTTGTAGATAATGCAAAAAAATTTTTTCGTCAAAATTAACATGGGCTAACCCTTTGCTTTTTGCAAAATTAACATAAAATTTTTGTTTACTTTCGCAAAAGTAAAGTGCTGCAACTATAGTCAGAAATGTTTTCTGTCAAATACAAAGGATTCAAGTCGATATCTTAAAAATTAAGCAAGTTATGATTAAAATGGTATACAAGCTTTGCTGCTGCATTATTCCGCCGTTTGTTGGTAGAACTGGTTACCTTTTTGCATAACTTTTTATTTTTCAAGATATCGACTTGATTTTTTTGTTTAATAGAAAATTTTATTATTTAATACGAAATTGCGTTTTGCAGATAATGCAAAAAATTTTTCGTCAAAAATTAACAGGCCTTTGCTTTTTAAAAATTAACAAAAATTTTTGTTATTTTCAAAAGTAAAGTGCACAATATAGTCAGAAATGTTTTCTATCAAATGCAAAGGATTCAAGTCGATATCTTAAAAATTAAGCAAGTTATGATTAAAATGGTAACAAGCTTTGCTGCTGCATTATTCCGGCCGTTTGTTGGTAGAACTGGTTACCTTTTAGCCATAACTTTTTATTTTCAAGATATCGACTTGATTTTTTGTGTTTAATAGAAAATTTTATCAGCTTTAATACGAAATTGCGTTTTGCAGATAATGCAAAAATTTTTTCGTCAAAATTAACATGGGCTAACCCTTTGCTTTTTGCAAAATTAACAAAAATTTTTGTTTTATTTTCGCAAAAGTAAAGTGCTGCAACTATAGTCAGAAATGTTTTCTGTCAAAAGGATTCAAGTCGATATCTTAAAATTAAGCAAGTTATGATTAAAATGGTAACAAGCTTTGCTTTGCATTATTCCGGCCGTTTGTTGGTAGAACTGGTACCTTTTTAGCCATAACTTTTTATTTTCAAGATATCGACTTTTTTTGTGTTTAATAGAAATTTTATCAGCTTTAATACGAAATTGCGTTTTTGTAGATAATGCAAAAATTTTTTCGTCAAAAATTAACATGGGCTAACCCTTTGCTTTTTGCAAAATTAACATAAAATTTTTTGTTTACTTTCGCAAAAGTAAATGCTGCAACTATAGTCAGAAATGTTTTCTGTCAAATGCAAAAGGATTCAAGTCGATATCTTTAAAATTAAGCAAGTTATGATTAAAATGGTAACAAGCTTTGCTGCTGCATTATTCCGGCCGTTTGTTGGTAGAACTGGTCACCTTTTTGCCATAACTTTTTATTTTTCAAGATATCGACTTGATTTTGTGTTTAATAGAAAATTTTATCAGCTTTAATACGAAATTGCGTTTTGTAGATAATGCAAAAATTTTTTCGTCAAAATTAACATGGGCTAACCCTTTGCTTTTTGCAAAATTAACAAAAATTTTTTTTTATTTTCGCAAAGTAAAATTGCAACTATAGTCAGAAATGTTTTCTATCAAATGCAAAGGATTCAAGTCGATATCTTAAAAATTAAGCAAGTTATGATTAAAATGGTAACAAGCTTTGCTGCTGCATTATTCCGGCCGTTTGTTGGTAGTACTGGTTACCTTTTTAGCCATAACTTTTTATTTTCAAGATATCGACTTGATTTTTGTGTTTAATAGAAAATTTTATCAGCTTTAATACGAAATTGCGTTTTGTAGATAATGCAAAAATTTTTCGTCAAAATTAACATGGGCTAACCCTTTGCTTTTTGCAAAATTAACATAAAATTTTTTTATTTTCGCAAAAGTAAAGTGCTGCAACTATAGTCAGAAATGTTTTCTATCAAATGCAAAGGATTCAAGTCGATATCTTAAAAATTAAGCAAGTTATGATTAAAATGGTAACAAGCTTTGCTGCTGCATTATTCCGGCCGTTTGTTGGTAGAACTGGTTACCTTTTAGCCATAACTTTTTATTTTCAAGATATCGACTTGATTTGTGTTTAATAGAAAATTTTATCAGCTTTAATACGAAATTGCGTTTTTTTGTAGATAATGCAAAAAATTTTTCGTCAAAAATTAACATGGGCTAACCCCTTGCTTTTTGCAAAATTAACATAAAATTTTTGTTTATTTTCGCAAAAGTAAAGTGCTGCAACTATAGTCAGAAATGTTTTCTGTCAAATGCAAAGGATTCAAGTCGATATCTTAAAAATTAAGCAAGTTATGATTAAAATGGTAGCAATTCCGGTTGTTGGTACTGGTCTTTTACCATAACTTTATTTTTCAAGATATCGACTTGATTTGTTTAATAGAAAATTTTATCAGCTTTAATACGAAATTGCGTTTTTGTAGATAATGCAAAAAAATTTTTCGTCAAAATTAACATGGGCTAACCCTTTGCTTTTTGCAAAATTAACATAAAATTTTTGTTTATTTTCGCAAAAGTAAAGTTGCAACTATAGTCAGAAATGTTTTCTGTCAAATGCAAAAGGATTCAAGTCGATATTAAAAATTAAGCAAGTTATGATTAAAATGGTAACAAGCTTTGCTGCTGCATTATTCCGGCCGTTTGTTGGTAGTACTGGTCACCTTTTAGCCATAACTTTTTATTTTCAAGATATCGACTTGATTTTTTGTGTTAATAGAAAATTTTATCAGCTTTAATACGAAATTGCGTTTTTGTAGATAATGCAAAAATTTTTTCGTCAAAATTAACATGGGCTAACCCTTTGCTTTTTGCAAAATTAACATAAAATTTTTGTTTACTTTCGCAAAAGTAAAGTGCTGCAATATAGTCAGAAATGTTTTCTGTCAAATGCAGGATTCAAGTCGATATCTTAAAATTAACAAGTTATGATTAAAATGGTAACAAGCTTTGCTGCTGCATTATTCCACCGTTTGTTGGTAGTAACTGGTTACCTTTTTAGCCATAACTTTTTATTTTCAAGATATCGACTTGATTTTTGTTTAATAGAAAATTTTATCAGCTTTAATACGAAATTGCGTTTTGTAGATAATGCAAAAAATTTTTTTCGTCAAAATTAACATGGGCTTCCCTTTGCTTTTTGCAAAATGCATAAAATTTTTTTTATTTCATAAAAGTAATACTGCTACAATATAGTCAAAATGTTTTCTGTCAAATGCAAAGGATTCAAGTCGATATCTTAAAAATTAAGCAAGTTATGATTAAAATGGTAACAAGCTTTGCTGCTGCATTATTCCGGCCGTTTGTTGGTAGTACTGGTTACCTTTTAGCCATAACTTTTTTTTTCAAGATATCGACTTGATTTTTTTGTTTAATAGAAAATTTTATCAGCTTTAATACGAAATTGCGTTTTTGTAGATAATGCAAAAAATTTTTCGTCAAAATTAACATGGGCTAACCCTTTTTTTTGCAAAATTAACATAAAATTTTTTGTTTACTTTCGCAAAGTAAAGTGCTGCAACTATAGTCAGAAATGTTTTCTGTCAAATGCAAAGGATTCAAGTCGATATCTTAAAATTAAGCAAGTTATGATTAAAATGGTAGCAAGCTTTGCTGCTGCATTATTCCGGCGTTTGTTGGTAGTACTGGTCACCTTTTAGCCATAACTTTTTATTTTTCAAGATATGATTTTTTTGTGTTTAATAGAAAATTTTATCAGCTTTAATACGAAATTGCGTTTTTGTAGATAATGCAAAAAATTTTTCGTCAAAATTAACATGGGCTAACCCCTTGCTTTTTTGCAAAATTAACATAAAATTTTTTGTTTACTTTCGCAAAAGTAAAGTCTGCAACTATAGTCAGAAATGTTTTCTGTCAAATGCAAAGGATTCAAGTCGATATCTTAAAATTAAGCAAGTTATGATTAAAATGGTAGCAAGCTTTGCTGCTGCATTATTCCGGCCGTTTGTTGGTAGTACTGGTCACCTTTTAGCCATAACTTTTTATTTTCAAGATATCGACTTGATTTTTTTGTTTAATAGAAAATTTTATCAGCTTTAATACGAAATTGCGTTTTTGTAGATAATGCAAAAAAATTTTTCGTCAAAATTAACATGGGCTAACCCTTTGCTTTTTGCAAAATTAACATAAAATTTTTGTTTACTTTCGCAAAGTAAAGTGCTGCAACTATAGTCAGAAATGTTTTCTGTCAAATGCAAAAGGATTCAAGTCGATATCTTAAAATTAAGCAAGTTATGATTAAAATGGTAGCAAGCTTTGCTGCTGCATTATTCCGGCCGTTTGTTGGTAGTACTGGTCACCTTTTAGCCATAACTTTTTATTTTTCAAGATATCGACTTGATTTGTGTTTAATAGAAAATTTTATCAGCTTTAATACGAAATTGCGTTTTGTAGATAATGCAAAAAATTTTTTCGTCAAAATTAACATGGGCTAACCCTTTGCTTTTTTGCAAAATTAACATAAAATTTTTTGTTTACTTTCGCAAAAGTAAAGTGCTGCAACTATAGTCAGAAATGTTTTCTGTCAAATGCAAAAGGATTCAAGTCGATATCTTAAAATTAAGCAAGTTATGATTAAAATGGTAGCAAGCTTTGCTGCTGCATTATTCCGGCCGTTTGTTGGTAGTACTGGTCACCTTTTAGCCATAACTTTTATTTTTCAAGATATCGACTTGATTTTTGTTTAATAGAAAATTTTATCAGCTTTAATACGAAATTGCGTTTTGTAGATAATGCAAAAATTTTTTTCGTCAAAATTAACATGGGCTAACCCTTTGCTTTTTGCAAAATTAACATAAAATTTTTTTGTTTACTTTCGCAAAAGTAAAGTGCTGCAACTATAGTCAGAAATGTTTTCTGTCAAATGCAAAAGGATTCAAGTCGATATCTTAAAAATTAAGCAAGTTATGATTAAAATGGTAGCAAGCTTTGCTGCTGCATTATTCCGGCCGTTTGTTGGTAGTACTGGTCACCTTTTTAGCCATAACTTTTTTATTTTTCAAGATATCGACTTGATTTTTTTTGTGTTTAATAGAAAATTTTATCAGCTTTAATACGAAATTGCGTTTTTGTAGATAATGCAAAAAAAATTTTTTTCGTCAAAAATTAACATGGGCTAACCCCTTTGCTTTTTTTGCAAAATTAACATAAAATTTTTTTGTTTACTTTCGCAAAAGTAAAGTGCTGCAACTATAGTCAGAAATGTTTTCTGTCAAATGCAAAAGGATTCAAGTCGATATCTTAAAAATTAAGCAAGTTATGATTAAAATGGTAGCAAGCTTTGCTGCTGCATTATTCCGGCCGTTTGTTGGTAGTACTGGTCACCTTTTTAGCCATAACTTTTTTATTTTTCAAGATATCGACTTGATTTTTTTTGTGTTTAATAGAAAATTTTATCAGCTTTAATACGAAAAAAAAATTTTTTCGTCAAAAATTAACATGGGCTAACCCCTTTGCTTTTTTTGCAAAATTAACATAAAATTTTTTGTTTACTTTCGCAAAAGTAAAGTGTGCAACTATAGTCAGAAATGTTTTCTGTCAAATGCAAAGGATTCAAGTCGATATCTTAAAAATTAAGCAAGTTATGATTAAAATGGTAGCAAGCTTTGCTGCTGCATTATTCCGGCCGTTTGTTGGTAGTACTGGTCCTTTTTAGCCATAACTTTTTATTTTTCAAGATATCGACTTGATTTTTGTTTAATAGAATTTTATCAGCTTTAATACGAAATTGCGTTTTGTAGATAATGCAAAAAAATTTTTCGTCAAAATTAACATGGCTAACCCTTTGCTTTTTGCAAAATTAACATAAAATTTTTTGTTTACTTTCGCAAAGTAAAGTGCTGCAACTATAGTCAGAAATGTTTTCTGTCAAATGCAAAGGATTCAAGTCGATATCTTAAAATTAAGCAAGTTATGATTAAAATGGTAAAAGCTTTGCTGCTGCATTATTCCGCCGTTTGTTGGTAGTACTGGTCACCTTTTAATATAACTTTTATTTTTCAAGATATCGACTTGATTTTTGTTTAATAGAAAATTTTATCAGCTTTAATACGAAATTGCGTTTTGTAGATAATGCAAAAATTTTTTCGTCAAAATTAACATTAACCTTTGTTTTTGCAAAATTAAAATTTTTGTTTACTTTCGCAAAAGTAAAGTGCTGCAACTATAGTCAGAAATGTTTTCTGTCAAATGCAAAAGGATTCAAGTCGATATCTTAAAATTAAGCAAGTTATGATTAAAATGGTAGCAAGCTTTGCTGCTGCATTATTCCGGCCGTTTGTTGGTGTACTGGTCACCTTTTTAGCCATAACTTTTTATTTTTCAAGATATCGACTTGATTTTGTGTTTAATAGAAAATTTTATCAGCTTTAATACGAAATTGCGTTTTGTAGATAATGCAAAAAATTTTTCGTCAAAAATTAACATGGGCTAACCCTTTGCTTTTTGCAAAATTAACAAAAAATTTTTTGTTTACTTTCGCAAAAGTAAAGTGCTGCAACTATAGTCAGAAATGTTTTCTGTCAAATGCAAAGGATTCAAGTCGATATCTTAAAATTAAGCAAGTTATGATTAAAATGGTAGCAAGCTTTGCTGCTGCATTATTCCGGCCGTTTGTTGGTAGTACTGGTCACCTTTTAGCCATAACTTTTTATTTTTCAAGATATCGACTTGATTTTTTGTTTAATAGAAAATTTTATCAGCTTTAATACGAAATTGCGTTTTGTAGATAATGCAAAAAATTTTTTCGTCAAAATTAACATGGGCCTTTGCTTTTTGCAAAATTAACATAAAATTTTTTGTTTACTTTCGCAAAAGTAAAGTGCTGCAACTATAGTCAGAAATGTTTTCTGTCAAATGCAAAAGGATTCAAGTCGATATCTTAAAATTAAGCAAGTTATGATTAAAATGGTAGCAAGCTTTGCTGCTGCATTATTCCGGCCGTTTGTTGGTAGTAACTGGTCACCTTTTTAGCCATAACTTTTTATTTTCAAGATATCGACTTGATTTTTTTTGTTTAATAGAAAATTTTATCAGCTTTAATACGAAATTGCGTTTTTGTAGATAATGCAAAAAATTTTTCGTCAAAATTAACATGGGCTAACCCTTTGCTTTTTGCAAAATTAACATAAAATTTTTGTTTACTTTCGCAAAAGTAAAGTGCTGCAACTATAGTCAGAAATGTTTTCTGTCAAATGCAAAGGATTCAAGTCGATATCTTAAAAATTAAGCAAGTTATGATTAAAATGGTAGCAAGCTGCTGCATTATTCCGGCCGTTTGTTGGTAACTGGTCACCTTTTTAGCCATAACTTTTTTATTTTTCAAGATATCGACTTGATTTTTTTTGTGTTTAATAGAAAATTTTATCAGCTTTAATACGAAATTGCGTTTTTGTAGATAATGCAAAAAAAATTTTTTTCGTCAAAAATTAACATGGGCTAACCCCTTTGCTTTTTTTGCAAAATTAACATAAAATTTTTTTGTTTACTTTCGCAAAAGTAAAGTGCTGCAACTATAGTCAGAAATGTTTTCTGTCAAATGCAAAAGGATTCAAGTCGATATCTTAAAAATTAAGCAAGTTATGATTAAAATGGTAGCAAGCTTTGCTGCTGCATTATTCCGGCCGTTTGTTGGTAGTACTGGTCACCTTTTTAGCCATAACTTTTTTATTTTTCAAGATATCGACTTGATTTTTTTTGTGTTTAATAGAAAATTTTATCAGCTTTAATACGAAATTGCGTTTTTGTAGATAATGCAAAAAAAATTTTTTTCGTCAAAAATTAACATGGGCTAACCCCTTTGCTTTTTTTGCAAAATTAACATAAAATTTTTTTGTTTACTTTCGCAAAAGTAAAGTGCTGCAACTATAGTCAGAAATGTTTTCTGTCAAATGCAAAGGATTCAAGTCGATATCTTAAAATTAAGCAAGTTATGATTAAAATGGTAGCAAGCTTTGCTGCTGCATTATTCCGGCCGTTTGTTGGTAGTACTGGTCACCTTTTAGCCATAACTTTTTATTTTTCAAGATATCGACTTGATTTGTGTTTAATAGAAAATTTTATCAGCTTTAATACGAAATTGCGTTTTGTAGATAATGCAAAAAATTTTTCGTCAAAAATTAACATGGGCTAACCCTTTGCTTTTTGCAAAATTAACATAAAATTTTTTGTTTACTTTCGAAAAGTAAAGTGCTGCAACTATAGTCAGAAATGTTTTCTGTCAAATGCAAAAGGATTCAAGTCGATATCTTAAAATTAAGCAGTTATGATTAAAATGGTAGCAAGCTTGCTGCTGCATTATTCCGGCCGTTTGTTGGTAGTACTGGTCACCTTTTAGCCATAACTTTTTATTTTTCAAGATATCGACTTGATTTTTGTGTTTAATAGAAAATTTTATCAGCTTTAATACGAAATTGCGTTTTGTAGATAATGCAAAAAATTTTTTCGTCAAAATTAACATGGGCTAACCCTTTGCTTTTTGCAAAATTAACATAAAATTTTTTGTTTACTTTCCAAAAGTAAAGTGCTGCAACTATAGTCAGAAATGTTTTCTGTCAAATGCAAAAGGATTCAAGTCGATATCTTAAAAATTAAGCAAGTTATGATTAAAATGGTAAAAGCTTTGCTGCTGCATTATTCCGGCCGTTTGTTGGTAGTACTGGTCACCTTTTAGCCATAACTTTTTATTTTCAAGATATCGACTTGATTTTTTGTGTTTAATAGAAAATTTTATCAGCTTTAATACGAAATTGCGTTTTTGTAGATAATGCAAAAAATTTTTTCGTCAAAATTAACATGGGCTAACCCTTTGCTTTTTGCAAAATTAACATAAAATTTTTGTTTACTTTCGCAAAAGTAAAGTGCTGCAACTATAGTCAGAAATGTTTTCTGTCAAATGCAAAAGGATTCAAGTCGATATCTTAAAAATTAAGCAAGTTATGATTAAAATGGTAGCAAGCTTTGCTGCTGCATTATTCCGGCCGTTTGTTGGTAGTACTGGTCACCTTTTTAGCCATAACTTTTTTATTTTTCAAGATATCGACTTGATTTTTTTTGTGTTTAATAGAAAATTTTATCAGCTTTAATACGAAATTGCGTTTTTGTAGATAATGCAAAAAAAATTTTTTTCGTCAAAAATTAACATGGGCTAACCCCTTTGCTTTTTTTGCAAAATTAACATAAAATTTTTTTGTTTACTTTCGCAAAAGTAAAGTGCAACTATAGTCAGAAATGTTTTCTGTCAAATGCAAAAGGATTCAAGTCGATATCTTAAAAATTAAGTTATGATTAAAATGGTAGCAAGCTTTTGCTGCATTATTCCGGCCGTTTGTTGGTAGTACTGGTCACCTTTTAGCCATAACTTTTTATTTTTCAAGATATCGACTTGATTTTGTTTAATAGAAAATTTTATCAGCTTTAATACGAAATTGCGTTTTGTAGATAATGCAAAAAATTTTTCGTCAAAATTAACATGGGCTAACCCTTTTTGCAAAATTAACATAAAATTTTTTGTTTACTTTCGCAAAAGTAAAGTGCTGCAACTATAGTCAGAAAGGTTTTCTATCAAATGCAAAAGGATTCAAGTCGATATCTTAAAAATTAAGCTAGTTATGATTAAAATGGTAGCAAGCTTTGCTGCTGCATTATTCCGCCGTTTGTTGGTAGTACTGGTCACCTTTTTAGCCATAACTTTTTATTTTCAAGATATCGACTTGATTTTTTGTGTTTAATAGAAAATTTTATCAGCTTTAATACGAAATTGCGTTTTTGTAGATAATGCAAAAAATTTTTCGTCAAAATTAACATGGGCTAACCCCTTTTTTTTGCAAAATTAACATAAAAAATTTTTGTTTACTTTCGCAAAAGTAAAGTGCTGCAACTATAGTCAGAAATGTTTTCTGTCAAATGCAAAGGATTCAAGTCGATATCTTAAAATTAAGCAAGTTATGATTAAAATGGTAGCAAGCTTTGCTGCTGCATTATTCCAGCCGTTTGTTGGTAGTACTGGTCCTTTTTTAGCCATAACTTTTTATTTTCAAGATATCGACTTGATTTTGTGTTTAATAGAAAATTTTATCAGCTTTAATACGAAATTGCGTTTTTGTAGATAATAAAAATTTTTTCGTCAAAATTAACATGGGCTAACCCTTTGCTTTTTGCAAAATTAACATAAAATTTTTGTTTACTTTCGCAAAGTAAATTCTGCAACTATAGTCAGAAATGTTTTCTGTCAAAGGATTCAAGTCGATATCTTAAAAATTAAGCAAGTTATGATTAAAATGGTAACAAGCTTTTTGCTGCATTATTCCGGCCGTTTGTTGGTAGAACTGGTCCTGCTTACAGCCATAACTTTTATTTTTCAAGATATCGACTTGATTTTTTTGTTTAATAGAAAATTTTATCAGCTTTAATACGAAATTGCGTTTTGTAGATAATGCAAAAATTTTTTTCGTCAAAATTAACATGGGCTAACCCTTGCTTTTTAAAATTAACAAAATTTTTTGTTTACGCAAAAGTAAAGTGCAATATAGTCAGAAATGTTTTCTATCAAATGCAAAAGGATTCAAGTCGATATCTTAAAAATTAAGCAAGTTATGATTAAAATGGTAACAAGCTTTGCTGCTGCATTATTCCACCGTTTGTTGGTAAACTGGTTACCTTTTTGCCATAACTTTTTATTTTCAAGATATCGACTTGATTTGTGTTTAATAGAAAATTTTATTAGCTTTGAAATTGCGTTTTTTGTAGATAATGCAAAAAATTTTTTCATTAACATGGGCTAACCTTTGCTTTTAAAATTAACATAAAATTTTTTGTTTATTTTCGCAAAAGTGGTCTGCAACTATAGTCAGAAATGTTTTCTATCAAATGCAAAAGGATTCAAGTCGATATCTTAAAAATTAAGCAAGTTATGATTAAAATGGTAAACTTTGCTGCTGCATTATTCCGGCCGTTTGTTGGTACTGGTTACCTTTAGCCATAACTTTTTTTCAAGATATCGACGATTTTCTTTGTTTAATAGAAAATTTTATCAGCTTTAATACAAATTGCGTTTTGTAGATAATGCAAAAAAATTTTCGTCAAAATTAACATGGGCTAACCTTTTTGCAAATTAACATAAAAATTTTTTGTTTACTTTCGCAAAGTAAAGTGCTGCAACTATAGTCAAATGTTTTCTGTCAAATCAAAAGGATTCAAGTCGATATCTTAAAATTAAGCAAGTTATGATTAAAATGGTAAAAAGCTTTGCTGCTGCATTATTCCGGCCGTTTGTTGGTAGAACTGGTTACCTTTTGGCCAACTTTTTATTTTCAAGATATCGACAATTTTTTGTTTAATAGAAAATTTATTAGCTTTAATACGATTGCGTTTGAAGATACAAAATTTTTCGTCAAAATTAACATGGGCTAACCCTTTGCTTTTGCAAAATTACAAAAATTTTTTTGTTTACTTTCGCAAAAAAGTCTTTCTAGTCAGAAATGTTTTAATCATGCAAAGGATTCAAGTCGATATCTTAAAATTAAGCAAGTTATGATTAAAATGGTAACAGCTTTGCTGCTGTATTCCGGCCGTTTGTTGGTTAGAACTGGTTACCTTTTGAGCCATAACTTTTTATTTTTCAAGATATCGACTTAATTTTGTTTAATGAAATTTATTAGCTTTATTAATACGAAATTACGTTTTGTAGATAATGCAAAAAATTTTTTCGTCAAAATTAACATGGGCTAACCCTTTTGCTTTTTTGCAAAATTAACAAAAAATTTTTGTTTACTTTCGCAAAAGTAAAGTGCTGCAACTATAGTCAGAAATGTTTTCTATCAAATGCAAAAGGATTCAAGTCGATATCTTAAAATTAAAGCAAGTTATGATTAAAATGGTAACGCTTTTGCTGCATTATTCCGGCCGTTTGTTGGTAGAACTGGTTACCTTTTAGCCATATACTTTTTTTTTCAAGATATCGACTTGATTTTTTTGTTTAATAGAAATTTTATTAGCTTTAATACAGAAATTGCGTTTTTGTAGATAATGCAAAAAATTTTTTTCGTCAAAATTAACATGGGCTAACCCTTTGCTTTTTGCAAAATTAACAAAAAATTTTTTTGTTTACTTTCAAAAGTAAAGTGCTGCAACTATAGTCAGAAAGGTTTTCTATCATGCAAAAGGATTCAAGTCGATATCTTAAAAATTAAGCAAGTTATGATTAAAATGGTAACAAGCTTTGCTGCTGCATTATTCCCGTTTGTTGGTAGAACTGGTTACCTTTTTATAACTTTTTATTTTTCAGATATCGACAATTTGTGTTTAATAGATATTAGCTTTAATACGAAATTGCGTTTTTGAAGATAATGCAAAAATTTTTCGTCAAAATTAACATGGGCTAACCCTTTGCTTTTTGCAAAATTAACATAAAATTTTTTGTTTATTTTCGCAAAAAGTAAAATTATAGTCAAATGTTTTCTGTCAAATGCAAAAGGATTCAAGTCGATATCTTAAAATTAAGCAAGTTATGATTAAAATGGTAACAAGCTTTGCTGCTGCATTATTCCAGCCGTTTGTTGGTAGAACTGGTTACCTTTTTAGCCATAACTTTTTTAATTTTCAAGATATCGACT
>BGZK01004365.1:0-14170 GCA_005406025.1 Eumeta japonica | reverse complement strand
GGTATTATCCGATTGTTGCAAACAAGATGAGTGAGTCAGGTTAAAATCACGAGCGCGAAGCGCGAGTGATTTTCCCAAAACCACGACTTTATTTGTTTGCAGGGAACCTTGAGGGAAATGCCAGATACCTGAAGCTCGTGGTATTCGGGGATTATTTTTCCGTCCCAAATGTCGGCCAATAGAATTGCACGATGAGATGAAATGAACAGTTAACAAATAAGAATTTCATAATGAATAAAACAACATTTAATTAAGATTCAGGTTAGTGCAATTAAAAATACAATTGTTGTAAACATTGGTCTCAATTTTCACAATTGAATTCAACCTGTCAGTTTGACGTGGTTAATTTGACTGGATCATGTTTTGTTTTTTATATATAGCAACTACCAGAGAAAATATTCAAAAAATTATCAGTATAATACCATGTAGGTTGTACCACGTGACGTCGAATGGTGCAATTCTATTGGTCGATATTTGGGTCGGAAAAATAATCATTAAAATATATATGCATTACACTACGGAACACCAATGACGGGAGTACGGCTCGAACTTAATCGATTTTCTTTGAGTGACCGTTTTTATTTTATGCTCGAACGCTCGAATAGAAAAAAGAATAAACGCGATCCACAGCGCGCGCGGCGGCACGAGGTAGGCGTTGACCCCGCGACCCGCGTTTTCCCGAGCACTACTCAATTGTTAACTCGTGAATCGCCCTCGTCGACCCATATCCGTTGTTTTGCTGCGGCGTTTCCATCGACAAGCAATCTACTCCTTACACAAGGTCTAAGTGGCGCTTAATGGCTAGGTTTAAAGTGCTTTCTGCTACTCAACTGGATGTTTGTTTATCGTAAATTTTATTAAGATTCGAATTTGTTCCAATTTATGATTGTGTGGAAAAATGATATAATCAGTTTACGCATCTCAAGTTTATGACTTTTTTTTTGGAGCCTTTATTGTTAAAGACGGAGAGGGAGTACTTCAAGAAACGCAATTCGGTATATTAATTTTCGCCAGAGCTTGTTAATTACAAAGTTAGGAATGAAGTGACTTATATAAATTTTAAGGGATATTAAATTCTTAGATTAGGATATTTATTCAGATTTCAAGTTATAGTAACTTAAAAACATATGTAATTAAACATTGAAATTTAATACTAGCTATTTTTATTAACAGTAATTATATTGGTATTGTTATTAAATTACCACTCTTAACTTTATAGTAGATAACTAATTACTGAAAAATATAATTCTACATAACGAACTTTAGTTCGTTAGGTAAACCTTTTGTTTTTTTTTAAAATTGCGTCATGACGTATTACCTATAACTAATTTAGGTATTACTTGTACTATCAGTTGTAAAACATACAAAATAACAAATTCAATTCGATAAAAAAAAATTAATGCTCCAGGTGAGGCTCGAACTCACAACCCCGGCATTGCTCACGAACACTGTCTTATAAGTACCGTGCGCTAACCAATTGCGCCACTGGAGCGACGAGCCTGACTCACGAAATCGCGTTACCCATCCCGAGCGGCGATCCCGCCCCGCGCGCCCCGCCGCGCCCGGCACGCCGCAGTCTAACCGCTGACGTCAGCTAACTTCATCGCGTTGCTACGTGGTAGGTACTACGCGGCCGATACGAACTTCCGTGTATGCGTAACGTGGCTAACGTCAGATAACAACGGTTTCATTAAATTTATTCCGTAGTTTCGTCTCGTTATACGGTTTTTTTTCTCGGATAACAAAATAATGACTCAATAGCGAATGTCAATAAAATTGAAAACTATTAAAGTTTTAAGTAAGTGCATAAAAATATTACATCATCGATTATGTAAACAAGGAAATATGTTTATGCAATCCAATTTTTGGTCGTTATCAAAAAAGGAGATTTTCAATTAGATTTTTTTTGGGGTATGTTACGCGAAGATTCCGCCATTTTTGAATCAATTTTGGAAGTTCTTATTTTTTTAGTGTGACTTTATCGTTGTGGTGGTCCCAGCGCTTGTATGAATAATGGCATATCTCGGTTTTATTCATGTTGCCAATTAGAACGTTGTTTTAGGTTTGATTACAAAAACATGCTTATAATAAAAAGTCGATAAATGCTTTTCTTAGAACTTTCATTGCTGACGTGGTGTTACGTATATTTATAAGATATTTTCTGTAAAAGTCATATTACAGTGATCATATTACTGATCACTCTCTACAATATTTATTTAAATGCTTTCTTTATTGCTTTTTCTCAAATTATCATCGTTATATTTACTTTAGATCGAGCTATATAAACAATACTTTAATGACACGTAAAAATATTTTGCTATTTCAATATTTGCTATTATTGTTTGAGAGATGTCAACTAAAGAAAAAAGCAAACAAAGAATTTTCGTTTAGGAAGCGATGGACCAAAAAAAAACCGGCCAAGAGCATGTCAGGCCACGCTCAATGTAAAGTTCCAAAGCTGTCACCTCAAAGTAATGCACTAGAGATGAAAAAACTACGTTGTTACATTTTTTTTACATGTTTTCCACATATAATAAGTATAAGCTCTTAGTCACCTGTAACTAGAGAAATGAGTAGGTGCGTCGATTGTTACTTTTAAAATAGTGTAAACTAAAAAGCACCAGCAAAAGAGCGTATCTTCATGGCACTTATGCCCTTTTGTTAGCTGTTTTTCAAGTATAAATCAAAAACGGTATATCCGATCAGGTTCATAATAATTTTCATTGAAAGTATTTATTAAGCGTTATCTTTGTATTTTTGTTCATAAGGTTGAAAAATAAGGAAGTCACACAATTTATGCTACTTTCGGAGCGATTATTTCTAAAAATGTTCACTTAATCTAAAAGAAAATATTATAAAATTTATCAATATACGTCTTGTAGTTTTTGGAGTAAAATGCTTGTGATATAAGGACGGACGGACGGACATGACGAAATTATAAGGATTTCGTTTTAGCCAGTTTGACTCGGAAAAATAACAATAACAAGAAAAAAAACTATCACAACTAAACACGTCGTCAACGACATTTGCCCGACATATCTTTAGTTGGCACAAAAACAAATAATCATTGTAAATATTTAGATAAGCAATAAAGATGTATATTTCTCTATATTTATATATCTTGTCTCGTGTTTTATTATAAATATTATCTGCAGTCTTTTAGTATATAAAATAATAAAAATAAATTTAAGTAATAATAAATATAAATAAATAAATCAAATAATTTCTTAATCCAAGTGGGTTATAAAAGTGATTAATAATTCTGTTTTTTTAGAATTGTTTTGTTTGTAAAGAATTTAACAACTCGATTTCTTACATGAAATACGCATTATCACATGTTTGCAATTGCTTAGTTCATTAGTTATGTTTTATTAGACAATACCGACTCTATAACTAAAGAAATAATAAAGCTATGAGATAATATTAGTTTGGTCGAAAATATGTTTTTAAACAAAGTATTATAACGGTGTGAAATACGGACAAATAATATGGAACCTGACTGCGTGAAAATGAACTAAAAAGATTGAAGCAAGATGATGTGGAAATCCAATCAAATATGATAAATATTTGCATACGAAGTATATTGAATGATTTTTACATCATACTTTAGGTACATCATATAGACCGACTTAGTGTTTGTACAACATCATTTAAATGAGTGATTGAGGTCGTACGACAGATTAATTCATTACTCCCAACAGGAAATACCCGTCAGGTTGGAACTTATGGCGATAAAATAAAGTTATGTTTACTATTAAAAACATAATTTTGATTTTGAAAGAACTATTCAATGATATGTCACAACTCAATACGGTACAGATTTTTTTATCTCCATAACTATGTTGTATTTTGCGGCCGCCATTTTGATTTGAAAAACACAAAATCGAGCCTATGACCCACGCACGGCTTAAACAAATCAATAGACACCTCACTACTTATTCACTGATCAAAATCCATTGAGTCATAATTGGGACTTTTTCGAAGGTAGAAACAATAAACAATAGCACATACATGGTTACATATGCCGTGGTGCGCGTGAAAAACATAACCCTGTCTTTGCTGACGCGCAAGCGGGTGAAAAATACACGCGCCGGATACTGTTAAGTAACTAAATACCGAGAGAAAGTATTAAGGACCTTAAAAACTTTAAAATTATAAGAAATTCTATGACGTATTTCTCTAACATTGAAATGTATTTTTCGACGGATTTCAAGTAAATAAATTAATATTTTTAGTTTATTATCAGTAACGATCAAAACATTCCCGTATCTTAATCTAACGTCTAAATTTATAAAAAAAACTGGTGACCCGGATAAGTTTATTTTAAAAAATTACATTGTACCAAAACTTTAGCGCGGTTATAAATCACACCTGATTGGTTTTGCTTTAACGTTGGTGCGAACCAAAAGCATCAATTATCCCTTTATTTTTTAATGCTTAAGAAAAATGTGGAAACAATGATACTTGATCATTGGATATAATTTTAATGATAATTATTAATAGTAACATAAATGTTCTTTAAAGCATATTTGCATACATATTGTTTGTCAAAACATTTTATGCGCTACTAGTTGTATCTCGCGGATTCGCTTGCTTTAAAATTGGAATATACGTACATGTCTTTTTAATCAAATCAAAAGTAGTTTCAATTCGTAGATAACAGAATTTAGACTTGAAATACGTCATTAATAATTGTTTTCGACATTCATTCATAACATTATTATTACCACCCATTCAAAATGCTGATTCATTAATATACTCGTACACGATGAGCGCAAAGCCAAATGCCGTTCATAAACGAAATATTGTATAAATACATTAAATACACAAAAAAAAAACCCACAACCTTCGTCAGTAAACAAGTCATGCAGTGATAACAACTAAAGTCACAACAACTTTACAAACCTTTCAAATTTCAGAGATTAGCGCGTTCATACTATAATATTCAGCTTCATCTAAATTCAATGCAACGAAACCCGTAGACTTATTGAAATATTTCTAAATGGATTCAGTTCAATGTAAACGGATGAACAGTAAATTGACAGAAATTTAAATACTGGAAAATATTAATAAAATAAAATAAAAATACGTCTAAATTGTATCGATTTTGCATCGGCATATAGTCGAGTGAGCATTGGGTTAATAGGTCGAAATATTGCTTTTGAACCTGAGTGTATCGGGTTAGAATAATGACCACGGGTGGATTTAAAAATGAGGTTTAAAAGTAAGTCATACAAAAGAACTCACTATGTGCCCCGGAGAGCACGTTAAGCTGCCGGTCTCGCATTCACAATATCGGTCGTCGACAGTTCCTGTCAGTTCGAGGTTGATCAAAAAAAAAAGCAACAATAATAGAACCTGAGAGCAGATTTTTCATTATGGTATTTGTTTTAATGGTATTGAAAATATTGAAATGTACGTCAAACTGTATAGTCAAGGAATTAAAGGCTTATTAGAATAATAGATAAATATTATTATTATATTTATGTATTATTATATTTCTCAAAATAATTTTAACGCTTTATACTTAGTCCAAGCAATATTTGCTACTGTATAATTCTAAGTTGTGAAGGTAATGTACGTCACATTTTCTATAGAATTTTATTTCCTTCCAGAATAACGTTATTCATTTAAATGAACGAATTCGTTCCTTCCCAAAAAGAAAGCGAATCAAACTTTTCAAAATTTTTAGTCCATTTTAAATGTATACGAGCCATTATTTGATTAAATTTGGAATGGCTTATTCATAAGTGATCGAGTAAATTCGCCACAGTGGCGAATTTATAAAGGCACCATTACGTAGAAGCCTATTTTCAAACTTGTTCTTTTTATCCAGTTACGGATTTTTTATCCAGTAAAGTGAGCCTGCCCGGCACTTAATAACCAATGATTTCGACCAATCTTTTTTCCATACAGAGAGTGTAGAGCACTAAAGGATCAAAGGTCGAAGCTGTAGACGGAGACAGGTTGACGGAAGTTATGGGTTGACGGCGCTAAAATCACAAAGGACAGGCGCACAATGGCGACTCGGCCGGCCATCCGTGAGCGTCCCGTCCCGCCGCCGCTCCGATCTATAATTGTGCGCGGGCTCACGACCGCGCCCACGAGCGCGCGCCCGGCCGCGGCCGGCCCGCTCCTGAGTAAACGCCGCTGTCGGCTCGCGGACTCTGTCACGGCGTCGTCGCGGCGGCGCTAGGCGGCCGATCAGAGCTCTGTGCACGCGTCATTTTTGCGTTCAAACTTCTGGATCGAGTGATCAGATTTTGATTATTTACTCATAGATGAAGCCATGCTAATTTGCGTAAATTACAACCCAAATCGAGAACAGACTCGAGAGTTAAAATACGCGTAACGAGTACGTTATTCGACTTTAGGTCTATTACGTAATAGACAGAGCTGTTAATGATTATTATTACAGAAAATTTACCTTAAATTTATGCATTTATATATGGCACTCATCATCATATTGATTTAGCGCGACTATTGTCAATGGCTAGAGTTCAAGCCGATCTTTTGTGGCGATGTCTGTTATGGATGTTGAATATTTTTCTAAAGTTATACAACTTTGGAACATCGCCATTGAAATACATAATATTTCTGTTGTTTCATAATTCGTATTTGCCTATACCTCGAGGTACAAATTATGAGTAACTATTAGATCGAATCCACATTATAGTATTAAAAAAACTAAATTTCATTATAACATTTCTGAAAACAACTTTCAGTATCCAAAATATGTAACAAGACTATGGTGTGGAGTTTCTGCAATAATTTTCGTGATGATGTTTGTAAAACGCTACAAATCTCTTTTGCATGTAGGTAAGCGAGCGGCAATTAATTAGGTAACCGGGCTATTAGCCTCGTTACTAAAAGAATGAGCAATAAGGAAGAGCGGCGCGCGTACCCCGCGGTGGCGGCGGCGCGTCCGGGGGCATTCGATTAGCACGCAGCGGAATGATTATGGTAATGGGCTATCGGGAGCCGCGGTGAGTGCGAGCCTGCGCCCGCGCCGCCCTCCGGCCGCTGCACTCGGCGGCGGCGCTGCCTACCGATGATCGATCTTTTACTGGGCCGCTGTAGCAGGTGGTCTGCGCTTGATCTTTAATGAAATGATAAATAATTCTATTATTACATTCTTGTTTATACCATAATGCAAACCGATAGCGTATTGGAGTTTTACCTTTACCATGACAAAAAATAAAATATTTTTTTTATGCAATTCGGCATACTAAAATATAATAAGTTAAAAGTTTAAGATCAATAACAGCATGCCAAAAAATAGTGGAAAATCATGTTGGGCAACAAATATTTTTCCGTTACATATTTTACTTTATTAATAGTAAAATATCTGTAGCACAACATGATTTTATTTGTTTTATTGCTTTTGCATCGTATTTCTTAAAAAAAATGGATTTTACTGGTTGATCCGTTCAAAATATGCGCTTTTAGAAATGATAATTGTTCGTAAGCAGCATTTCGGTTATTTGAAAAAATGTCAAAACCAAAAACGTCAATCAAAGTCCTGTATATAAAATAAACAAAAAGATTTTTCAGATCTCACCTTTAAAATTTCATCATGAGTGTCTATAATCCTTTGAATGGTGGTGGTCTTTCGATGCAAGTTAAGGTCTGAATCCATGCACAATACCTTACACCTATTCAATTCGTGGTGTAGTAAGTTAATTAATAACAGATCGAGATAAGATTTAATTATTGCAAAGATGAAAGGGGAGTGGCGCAATTCGCTGCCCACTGAATTGTATTACGACGCATACCAATGTTCTATAAAACAATTGTTTAAATTAAAAGATTTGACGTGAATGGGCGACTGACAGCCGGTTGGGCAACTCGTATCGGCAACAAAAGGCTAGCCGCCGGCCGTCGCCGCCGCACGCGCCACGACCCGACGCCAGTCGATGCAACTCGCGATTGTGTTGCCGAATGTGACTCGTTTAGCGTAGGACGAAGTGATGTGCATATTTATATACTTTCAATGTTTCAGTACAAGCGACATCACCTATGACATATTTGAGACATGTAGCGATTGTGAAACGCATAAAAGATAAACACATCCCTTGTAAACTAGGTTCTGTCAAAGGACACTCTACCTTATAAAATAAAATGCATAGCTTCTTCGATTCATCACATAGTGTAATCTATAGGAATTCCGATTATTGGAACATTACAAGATAAAAGTACCACGTTTATTTCCGGGAATAGAAATCAATTACGAGAAATAGATATATTAACAAAATACAGACGGCCTGATATGCTAACGGTACAGTATTTACCTCTTGTGGTGGAAATATAACGCGAATGGCTATTTGTCAGTGGAGTCGGAACGGTCCGCAAAAAAAAAATAATCGATTCGAATAGTTTGATAGACGCGAAACGACCCAGAAAGCCCGCATCGAACTATCAAATAGAAAATCGGTTTTTTAGTATTATCACATCAGTTATGTCGCCGAATCGAATGACGAGAAATTAGAACTTGTGCAAATTAACCGATAATCCAGCGAATTGCTCGTCCCGGCGGCGCATCGCTCAATCGATATTCATGATTTTGTTCACGTTTAATCAGTTGGCGCAACCGCCTGCCCATTGTTCGCTCGAGCGTAAAAAGAGCATTCGTTGAATCCTCCAGTGTATTCTACCGTCACACTGTTTGTACCGATGTATGTTTTAATTGAAAAAAAAAATATACGATGCATATATTTAATGTACGCACGTGAAAAGTTATTCTTCTTTGGCGTAATTAAAAATTTGTTTTTAATCGCATGCAAATAATTAATTACATTAAAATAATAAAAGGACTGGAGTGGGATAGTCAATACAGCTGATAAAGTTTGATTTAAATAAATCAATATTTATTTTCTTATACAAAGTATAATACAAATTTTATTGAATTTTTTTTTTGTATTGAAAATTACAACAATTATTAAGTAAAAGTTGGAATATATTAATGTTATTTCGTTGCCATCTTTCGTTTTGCATTCAGACACATAAAACTCACTTACTGATGTCACTGTTGAAACTTGCTAATCTGTCTTACAGTAATATCAATATACGGAGTAGTAGTATTCGTAGTATGGTTTATATTTCGAAAAAATGGCAACATCTCCAGCTCGAACGTTTGATATACCAGTTATTAGTGGTCTAACTACCGAGCAACTTCATACTGTAGTTTCGTGTTACTCCGATAAAAAATCGTTCCCAATCATTTTTTAATAATGCGCCAAAAGAAGTTTAACGTCAAATATATCGTAGATATAGATAGTATCATGTAGTAGTAGTAGATAAAAAACATAATTATATTATTTATTAAAATGTCTCGTATAATTTTATTTTTTGGTATTTTTTGACATATGTCTTTATTTTTGGACGAAAACGTTAATGCGCGATCACATTCGAACTTGACGGTGTTTCACATGAGAGGCCCACCCGGCGCGCCGCCGATGAAGACGAGTGCGGCCGGGAAATTAATTGTTGTATTTAAAAATAATTAATTTCTTATCGATCACTCAATAATGGCTTATTTGAAATCAATCAATCAACATGTCCCACACATGACATTATAGTAATGAATTTGTTTTCGTTTAAAAATTGTTAAAACCTTTCCATCAATTCTTCGGAATTTATACCGTAAAAATAATAAGCGGTTGATATATTAATAGTATAATGATTAACATTTTATTGTCATATTGCCGATTGTAATCTTCAAGTATTAAGAATTTGATGAAGCTATACTTTATAAACAATGTAAACTGATGTTTTAAGGGGCAAATACTTTATTATTGGCGGTGGTATGAAAATGTTGAACGGTCCACTAGCAAAATTTAATAATGCTAACATGTCAAGTTCTCGAGATGCACTGGGTTATTCCTTGTCCCTATACTTTTTCTTATGAATAGACCCAAATTCCCCCCGCCCCCCGCTGAGGGATATTAGGTGGGCTTATAATTTTTTTTTTAAATCTGTAAATAGTGAAATAGATATTTGTGTAAGATGTAACTCTCCGCAATGATTTTTAGAGGAAGAACTGGAATTTCTCTGGTGATTATTACAATTACTAACAATGCATATATTATAAAAATATACTTATTTATTAATTTTTCATTAAAATTTGTATGAAATAATATATTCGAATGATATTTCAAGTAATAATTTTTTGACTCGATGAAAAAATTGGCGCTGACAGTAGAAGAGTTGATATAAATATAGAAAAAAATATACGATATATTCTTTAATTCGTTGAATTGTGGAACTGTCCCAAAAAAAGAGATGGACCATTAAGTGACCGCGAGAGGGCCGGCTGTGCTGCCCCCGTATTCGTTACGGTTTCGATTGCTAAAATTTCAAACTTACCCCCAGTAAAGAAGTTTCACTTCAAAAGTTATACATATTTTACTTGTTAGGGTCAGGGCTTTAATTCTTATCATTAAACTGTATTAAGAGCTAAAGCATCCACTGCAACTAGATAGTATCCTCAAAAAAAAAAAAAAATTAGTTGTCTATCTTTATAATAAACACAATATACATCGTAACGAATAGGAAGGCGCGGTCAAATAAATATTTGATCAATTAAAGAGATCAAAAATTCCCGCGTTTAGCAATTCTAAAGCGTATCTGCGACCGGCCAAAGGTCGGACGCCGCTAATCGTAGATCATTTACGGAGTCGCGGTTACGTAAGGAAGTGGATCAACGCCGGGCGGTATCGCACGGGCCATCTGTTCATTTTCTAATCGGGCACTTGCATAATTGAACCGATTCGATCACAGCGTACGGCGGCCGTCGAGTGCCCGAGTGTCGATCGGTTACGTAATAGGACGCAGTAATCGATGCGCCCGCGCCGGTGGATCAGTGAAATCGTCTCCGCCGCCGCGCCGATGGCCTTATTCGAGGGCCGGGCCGGGTCGCGATGCTTACCGTGACTGTTATTACCGCGTATTCAATTTTTCGGTTTTATTGATTAATGTGCGTATAACGGGCGTCGTCGGCACATCGAAATCGGTTAAATGAATCGATTTCTAAATATATATAATTAGTAATTTTTATTTTGTAGTGTGTTACTTACGACCTTAGGGAGCTTCGTACATTTTTAGAACGTGTGTTGCAATTATAACAAGTATTAATGTAATCTCCCCGTGTTATCACTGATGTGATCATCACGTCCAATGGTGTACGACTGCTTCCTGGTGAAGACACGTGCCTGTCGCAGCGTTACGTAATGAATAAACTTTGGTTTGTGATTAAAACTGGGCGGAAATACGAAGTTTAAAATCGATGGTACCAACCGTTCAAAAATATCCTAGCGCAGTATCATTGCGAGGTTAAAATTGTGTTTTGTCATAAATACTGAAGACACATAGATAATTCTAATCGATTTTGTTGTTCCATAGACGAAGCTCACAGTAATATTAGTTCAAGGTTATTAGACTATTGCACTGTCATCGGGTATGCACATTTCGTGTGCAGCGGTCAGTAGCGGGCCGTGCGACTGAAGGCCGTAGGTCAATAGTTCGAGTTCGAACACGCACGAGTACTGATGATTTTTCGAAAATGTTATTACATTTATTTTAACAACCTTCTCGCCAAAATGACTCGGGCACAGATAACTCAGTCGAACATATAAAATTAAGCTGAAATTGAGTTGCAAGATTTAGACTAAACAAACATTTTAATCAACCTACTGCTGAAGTATATCCTAACACATCTCTCTATATATCTTTTTATTTGAATTTGAGGGGCTGGGAGCTTAAACTCGCGCTGGCTGGTGCGGTTTGGTGGTCGGCAATTACTGTTGTTGGTCAATGTGGTCTTCGAGGCGTGGAACGAGTAATTTCATTTGACTTACATTAAAAACTTACAATTTGAATCTGTTACCTTTAGATTCAAAACCAACGCCTTCGACCATACATCCGCCACCTTTCTTTTTTTTTTAATATATTATTCTATAATAATTACCACTATGTTTTTTTTTTATTTATATTTGGAATACACATGATTCATGACTTATAAAATAATATTTGAAATACGTAATTACATTTTATAAAATTACCTCTAATGTAGAATGCAGTTTTCGAAAAATAAAGAGCAACAAACTTGGGGGTGGGTTTTTTTTTAATTATTTATGTACAAATTTATTAAATAAATAAATAACTCCTTAAGAATTCATATTGGTCGTGCTCATCGATGTTTGTTCTCCAAATACTTGCAATTTAAAAAAAAATAACATCCCAATTTTTTTAAGCGTCGCTTAAACGCTGTTCTAAGAGATTCGAGATCCTAGTTAGCAAATTGTCCAAACGGCCAGCTTCTGTCGCACGAAAATATCAAAATATTAGTTAAAACACTAGCACTTGACAACCTACCAGAAGACTGTAAAATTAAGCTACTGTATTGGAAAGAAAATATGTAAATACATAACAACTTTACGAACGAAATGCCCATCCGTTTATTCGATATCGATGTGTCAAAGCGAAGGCCGACGTCAGCGCAAAGACATAACTATCGACAGGCAGACATATTTATGCGGACAATATCACGTCTAAAAGCCGCTATCGACGTATCGAAACTTTGCAGCGTTTTGTCCACGTGCCCATAAAACGCACACATTATTAGATCGTTATCAGCTTAAAAGCGTTAAGTCAATTTCGCAAGGCGGGGCCTGCGCCGGCGCGGCGTCGGCAGCGCGCGCAGGTGGACGCCGTAACCCACAGCCGCATTGTGCACCGCGCCATGCACCGCGCGGGCGCGAGACACGGACACATTTGCATAAATCCACGACTTAATCTGTATAGGATACAGACCGCTTAGCAGCGCGTGTCATAACACGCTTAATTAATTAATTGAATCGTTTATTTAGTGCAGACATTGAGGCGTTAGTCTGTTTTATAGGGTCGTTAATTTATGTGATTTTATGGGTCGACCGGGTGGTGTACACGTGTAGAATTCGTTGATTATGGGTAGCCAATTGATTTATTAAAGTCCTGTCCACATAAGTTCGAATCTTTTGGATTCCATAGATATTCGATTCGTTCTCGTGTCCACCTGTTTCTTCTAACATCTCATCCAAGCTAGCTTTGAACTAGCTCGCCGGCTCATGTTTGCTGACGGCTTCGCCCGTGTGAGGGCGTACTAAGTTATATCGCTGGTTCTCCGTGCCGATTACGGTTCCAATCTCGATATCTACAATTATCGTCCGTATCTACAATGGCCGACTATATCTTCTTTAGTAGCAGTATAAAATCAATTTAATGGGCTAAGTTACATTTTGTGTAAAATATCTTCAATTACTGTATCCCCTTTTAAACATTTTTTAAAAGATGTAATTATTCGATATTTATATTCAAATATCAATGACATCAAATTTCATTCTAATTACTTTAGTGCAAGTTATGAAAATAAGTACATGAAAATCTACCAAACAGACGACAGATCCAGCTATTTTTGAATGATTACATCGGTATAGATAATAATAATAATATAAACTCACGCCTGTTTTCCAGAAGGGTAGGCAGAGACTAGATTTCAACATGGTACGATCTTTGCATATCTCTCTTGCCTCACTGACAGCCATCAGTCGGGCGGTGTACAATGTACATAGTGCATATTTATTAACGAAATAGTGCTAAATTTTAGAAAATATTGTGGGTATCTAATGGATAGATTTTGTATAGGTAATAAAAAACCACCAATGCCAATCGTTTGTTTGTGTTGCAAAGCAAAAAAAATATATCAACACAACCGTAATGTGAGCAGAGTTATTCGAATTATGTACTATATTGTTTAATTTGTAGACACTAAAAATGTTGTGATACTTTTCTCTAAATAACAATTGAACATATCCTTCATGCTTCTCACTCACTCGAGGATTACTTTCTAAGATTTATCATATCAATAATATGAACGTTATTAGCGGCCCCTGCTTTTATATTAATGAAATAAATTACCATAGGGTATTAATCAAATTTTATATACTGTGGTTACATGGAACGCGATCGGTAACCTAGGCAGCGCGATAACCGGATGATTTCTGTACTGATTTAATTGCACCACACAGCGTGCATTGTGCGGTGTTGTAAATGGCTCTCCGCCCGACGATGCAACGGTTGATATTAATATATGACAGTGGTCCCGGACATAAGACAGGTACTAGATCAGTAACGA
>BGZK01004364.1:0-14176 GCA_005406025.1 Eumeta japonica | reverse complement strand
AGATTTGCATAAAAATTTTAAAATTTATTATTTATCGGTTGGTTCTTCTTTTTGCATAATTTAACAATATTTTAAATTAATAAGTCGGCGATACAAGCAAACGGGCATAATAAAATATATGTATTACATATATACAATGTACGTATGTACATCTGTGCATACATACCAAAGCGCTGGAAAATTTAAATTTTCATGCGAAAGTGTAGTTTTGGACTTGTGATGAGCAGTTTAATGCACCCTTTAAAGTTTTTAATCCAAATTATAGAACAAGGGTCGCGTTAAACGTCTCATGCGACATTTTCGACTCTGTTTTCTTCACCCTAAATAGAAAAATATATCTAGTTTGTGCACGTTCTCGTAAGATGGTGTATAATTTCTCCCATATATTGATTCTATTTTCTGAGAGCCGCATGAAATACGTGACATTTAACAGGAGGTATGCAACTTGGAATTTATTGCCGCAAATTAGCACTTAAATATAATTTTCCTTGCTTTTTAGCTGAGTTTTTATAGCCTTATTCCTTTGAATACACCTGCCACTATGGCCTATGACCATGCTCCACCACCAAGCCTGACGTATATTTCAACGCTAAGTTGCAATTTGCTATAGCATGAGTATATTTATAACTGTCCTGGATAAAATTCCCTTTTCCCCTTGATAACTCGTGTGATGTCCATAAAAATAAATTTCAAATGAAAAAATATAAAATGTACAAAACTTATGGTGCAATACTGCAACACATTTTATAAAGAAGAAAGTACAAAAGTACTGGATTTTCCTACACTGGTACATACATATGTATGGATGTATGTACACTATAAAATTAATGTAGTCACGTACCTACTATAAATCAAAGGGTGGTTGATCTTTGATTTTCAATCAAGTGATTCCATAAAGACAAAAGTAATACATTCATACATTGTATGTAATATGTAATTAAAAAGGAGTGTTCATAAAACATGACTCCGGCTTATTGAGAGAAAAAATTGAAAATCCTTTAATAATTACCAGAGATATAACGAATTTATATTTGAGCATACTACTTGTCTGTCCGATTTCCATCTCTTCCCTGATTGACAAACCTTTCAAAAGAAAAGAATTTTGGGAATCATTCTATAATTAGGAGTTGGTAGAATATTATTATTTCTAAAAGACAAGACACACCTTGTCAACAGAAGTAGGAAAATTAAATCAGTGTAGAAATGAAATATAAAAAATATACATCTGAATTGATAACCTCTTTTTGAGGTCAGCTGAAATAAAATGAAATTTATAATTATTGATCGTTTTATTGAAGTAATGAAAATTTAATTTTAATTTGATATCTAGCAAATGTATTTTTTTTCTAAAATTTAAAATTAAATTGATCCTGCCAGGAGTCAGAACCTGGAATCTTCTGATCCGTAGTCAGACGCGTTATCCATTGCGCCACAGGACCGTTAAATTCCATTGAACTAAAGCTATTTATGTAATGCGTTGTTAAATATGTTCATGTTAAAAATAAAATTCGAACAAAAAGCTATTATAAAAATATTTCTTTTATATAACACAAAAAGCTTTTCACCACAAAAAGCTTTCTAAAGTTTTATACGAAAAAGTTGCCACATCATACTATTTTTATTAAACAAACACTATATTACCACGTAGTCAAGCAAACAATTTTATTTTTTATTTGGAGATTAAATACTGTTTTACTTACTTTCATTTTATAAATTATTAATGCTTAAGCCTGAACGAGAGTAGGTATGTAAATGTTCAAATATTCATAAAATAATTAATACCTACTGTTTTAACTATTATTATGAAATATATAAAATAATTTTAGGTTTTAATATCATTTAGTATTTGATACAAATATTGTTGTACATGGTATGTCCATCAAATAAGATATGTATCTGCATTTTAAATAAAAAATTACATAATTCAGGAAAAGAAAAAGTTAACGATCCTGCCAGGAGTCGAACCTGGAATCTTCTGATCCGTAGTCAGACGCGTTATCCATTGCGCCACAGGACCCACAATCACCTACGTGCAGTAAAATAAATATCACTTGGAATAATTGATTTCAAATCATAGATCGTCAAATGATCGCCTAAAATTTATTCTAAATTGTTTCATAACTTAAAAAATTTATGTATATGTGCATACAAACATATCTGCTGGTAGAAGGTAATAGGAAATTAAAATGTAGTGTTGTTTAGCTGAATTTTTCGTGGTGGTGGAAATAGGTGTGTACATTTTATTTTTAATCTTAAGATAAGCAGACAAACAAAACAGAAATACCTACACAACAAACAATGAGAAAACAAGATTTGAATTGGATAATAGGTATTTGTGTACTACAGCTAAGAAGAATGTTTGTGCATCAGCTTTCTTTACGTTTTCAAATATATTTGATCATTTTATGTGCACATAAAACGTACAAATGTATCTGTAGGTACAAACGTATGTTTGTATGCTTGTATTACCTACGCCAGCTTTGATTTTACTTTTTCATTACTATCAGCCTTCACACACGAGAGTAAGATGAAAATAAGATTTATATATTTTGATGGTCACAAAAAGTGGAGTAGATGTGAAGAGAGCAATATAAAACTAACAATAGTTCCTCTATTTCGAACATGTTCGACCGTTCGCTTAAATACATTTAATACAAAAACAAAATTTTGAAATTTGTTTTGTATTAAGCGTATTTAACGAACGATCAAAACTTCGAAATAGAGGAACTAACAGTAAATCTGTTCGCTTAAAATTTTATTTGACTTCAGAAAGTTAAACGACAATAAATGAAAATATGTAAATAAATCATGTCACACGTGAAAGTAATTATTAATTGATTTAATTCTTAAAAGCCGTGAGTGACCCAGAGTGATTAAAAATTATAAATTTATGCGAAACATCACGGAATCTCAGGGAAAAATTATAGCAAGCACCAAAATTTGCCTAGATTCTAATAATAATTGTAGAATTCTTTTTAAATTTGTTGATGACATATCAAACATCTTTAGCAAAAGTTATTTTGTTGTGACATGTTTTTAATTTAGTAATAACAAACCTACATAAGCTTTTGGTATCATGAAAAGTAGCCGCTTAGTGTGGGATTATAAAATAAACGAATTGACAACCTTTTGCTTTTTGAATTATGTATTTAAAAATTGTTATTTCTATTTAGCATTGGGTTTGAAATCAAATAGCTATTCAATAAATTGATTCACCTGAAATTTTTTTAAGGATATATGTATGTACATATATAGGTATAAACATTTCTAAATGTCAAATTTTCTGTCATTCAAATGAAAAAGAAACCATATTGTGACTTGAAAAGTACACATGCACATAGGTAGTAGATTTTGCCAAGAAGTTTTTTCTTCGTGTACTTTGTGTATGAAATCATATGTTTTGTGAATGTAGATATTGTATTGCATTGTATATATAAGTATAAACATTAATCTCACAAAAAGATGCATCTATGTACATATGTAAATTTGTGAGAAGTCTCAATTTAAAATACCGGTTTATTAAAACGTGTATATGTATGTATGTATACACGCATGCATGTATGTAAATATTATCGACAACGCCTGAAAAGTTCTAAGATATTCGTTATTGTTATTAGGGAATAAAAAAAATAAATTTAAAAAGCTTAATTTTATTAATTTTGTCCGTTTAAAGAGTATTGTTAAAGCTTTTCCACATACACACAATTGGCAGCTGCAATAACCGTTAACAATTTGGGGTTTTTACTCTCTCACAACCTTTCTTTATATAGCTCGCTCACTCTATCTCTCTCTCGCTGTGTGTGGAGCTCTAGTTGATTTTAGAGAATTTTAGAACATGTGTTGTATAGTCGCTTATGATTCCCCTCTATTGCTTTTATAAATGTTTTGTTGTTTGTGTAATCAATTTGTTTTCATTTTCTTTGCTGCAAAATTTATTGGTATAAATATGCATACATATGTATAGAGTTTTGTCAGTAATTTTTTATTTAGTTAGTCGGTCGTGAGACTTTGGTGCGAGTGGTCGTTTATAGAAGTTTGAACGGAGTGTTTTATTTTAAATTTAATACTTAAGTTATAGAAAAAGAATTGTTTCTTATATTTGGTTAGTTTACTTTTTTATAATATAAAGAACATACCGACATACATTTCTATGTCTAAATTTATATAAAATGTTTCAGTAGTGTGTAATATTTTTTTTACGAATTCTCTTTAAATGCATTTGTTTCTTTTTTGTCAAACTAAGAGAAATAATTAAAAGTTTTGATAATTTTGTAATATGTATTTACGCAACTTGTAATTATTATTTAATTTTTTAATTCTTATATCATATTTTTTCTATCCCATAAAATAATTATTTAGCAATTTTCATTGCCGTGCAAAAATAAGACAATTTCTTTTACAAGATTTAAAGAAGAAGCAAATCAAAGCTAAAGAAAACCTCAAAGAACAAAAACACAAACAGAAAAAGTTACGTCAATCCTTTTGGATTATAGAAAAAAAGGTAAGTGAAGAAGCTTATAAAAATAAAATGTTCCCACATATGTATGTACATATGTATTCAAAATAATTTATCAAAATTATGTTAAACTATATGTAGGTACTTAATAACATAAATAATCATAAATACCTAACTAATTTTACTTAAAAATATGTAAAATATTAGGCGAAATAAAATATTTTTAAGTGCAGTAACAAATTGTTACAGTTTAGATAATTTTTATAACATAATCGTTTAGTATAGAGCATTACTCCTTTTATCTTGTCAACAACTAATTGTTCGTTTAACTAAATACATATAGGTACTAAATACATATCAGCAAACTACACAAGCACCGGCTACAAATGCAGCCAGATACGTTTGTAGCCAAAAGTTAGCTACATAATTAATTTGCAACAAACTTGTTTTGAATATTGTATTTGTATTTATTATTCATATATGAACTTTGTTTACACAGACAGTGTTGCTAAACAATAGCTCTATTCACCATCTTGTGCATTTATGATTGCAAAATTATGCAATTGAAAATATTTTCCATCGACTGTGAATGCCCGTTCTTGGTTTAGTTTGCTCTACTTGTTGCAAAAGCCATAAGTCTCTCTATTTATGATTTTAAAATCAAGTATTGCATGCAAAACTGCCAGGTTTTGGTATTGCACACAAACACAAGAGTAACAATTACATTGTTATGTATTTTTTAGGGTAGAGTGAATAAGTGCTAGGCCGTTTTGCAAATGCAATGATGCAATTCCATTTACATAAAATTTTGAATAGAACTAATCATTTATTTAACGTTTTTTATTAAATTAATATCACTAAAATATTGTGTCGCCAAAAAAAAATAAGTAAATTTATATTTAAGGTCAAGAAAGCCACTACGGTGGTAGTGTTGTTGCTGTGTAGCTACGCCTTCGTCAAAATGACAGTTACCATAAAACGCATATACAGTTCACTAAACTGAGTATACGTTAAGCCGAGAAACCACTATATTTTATTTTTGACAGGTGGTAGTCGGTAGCCAACTGTGCTGTGTGAATGTTTCACGCTTAACTTTAAAAGAAAATATTTCTAAACAACGAAACGACTATTATATATAAAACAGAGCTCATCTAATATATAATAACAATTTTTGAATAATGGGTTTACACACCCAATATTTGCGCTTTCATAAACTTTCTAATATTGTATTTATTACAATTGTAGTTCCCTTAGCATGAGTATTAAGGCACTTGAGTAGATATGTATGTTGCTCCTTTAGCATTTTTGAGTTATGACGTTATATTGCAAAACGAATGCAAAAAAAGTTACGCAATGTCTATGATTAGGTTCTTTTAATATTCGTTAAAATTGTTTTAAATACATACTTTATTTATTTCCATTTTTTTATGTATTTAGCTGATTGTTTGTCTTCAATTGAAATGTGCTTCAACACTATATTTGCATTAAAAATTAAATATGTAGACAAAAGTGCAAAAAGCATTTAATTAATGAGGGTATTAGCAGTTTACAATAACAATTAGCACACATAGAAAATTTTAATATTAAGCAATTAAGTTTAGTACATTTTTTTTAATTTTTATTTTAATAACAATGAAGATATTTCATTTATAAAAAATTTTTAATCAAGTGAATATTTGTTTTGCGGTAAATTATTTTAATCACAACGCTATTTATTTTAAATTGTTAAAATTGATCATGAAACTAAAATGATAAATTTTTGTGTATAGTTTGAACTAATTTAATATCTAATGCACATATGCCAACATAATCAATAACAAATTTATCGCTGGCAAATACTTATACATACACTTAGTTTCTATTAAAGACTTTCTAATCCAATCCAGAAAATTTATTTAATAACAAATTTTCTATAGAAATCTTATCGATGGTGAAATGTTCTCTATAGAATGAACAATTGTCGGCACAAAATTTATCGCTAATGTTTATCGATAAAAAATATTATTTACAATATTTATCGTAAATAAAAAATTTTCTTTATAAAATTTCTTAATAATTCATCATTTTATATAAAAACTCAATCGATGATAAACACATTTTCGTATAAAATTTATCGATTAGGAAATAGTTTCTGTAGAAATTTTATCTATGATAGCAGACCGCTTCGGCTTCGCGTAAATTAAAAAGGTTACTCCACCTTTTTAATTTATTTTTTTTTTCTATTTTTAAAAAACAAAGATGGGCTTTGGAGAAAATTTTAAAGAAAAAATTAGAAAAGTCGGTCCAATGGACTATCATTTTAAATATATCAGAAGGTGGACTTAAAAGTGGGCATAATTAAAATATCTGCAATCAAGTTATATGAAAAAAACATTTGACAAATTATCACATCCCATCTTTGTATTATGTAAATAAGAACAGCGAGTGTGTCAAATTTTTCTTCTAATTCCTTACACTGAAAAAGTGTTCTTACGCACAAATTTCATTGATATTTGTTCATTAATGCAATGAAAATGTTTAAATATATAATGAACTAAATCATTAGTTTAATGAATTAATTCGTTAGCTGAATGAATTCTAACGTTGGCCAGAAATCTGTATATAAGAACTCTTTTCCAGTGTAGAAACAAGCAACAAACATTTTAAGTAAAATTGAAAAAATCCTTTAAGCAGCTGTCAATATTAGATAATTTAAAATAGATGAGTGGAAAAGTGGTGGGCGTAGTCAAATTAAACAAGACCTTGGGAAGTGCAGCTTTCAATAGTGATAAAATTTTCGAAACAAAATTTTCATTTTTATAATATTAGTATAAATATACAAATGTAAATAGAAAAGCTTCCAAAAGCCCATGGTTTCATTAAATAAAATGTGTAGATGGTGAAAAGTTTTCTATACAAAATGTATCGATTACCAATATTAAAAATATTTTCATAGCAATTAAATAATTAGAATATAATAAATTTTTTTCTATACAAAAAAAAAACTTATCGATAATAAAAGCTTTTAATAGAAAATTTGTCAACACTGAAAAGTATAGAAAATTCATCGATGGTAAAATTTTTGTATTGAAAATTTATCGATAATTAAGCATTTCTGGAAGTTTAATAGATCATGAATTCGCTATACCAAATTTATTAATAATGAAACATATTCTTAGGAAAATTTATTTTTATTTTTCTTTGAAAAATTTATCAATGAAAAAAAGTGTCTATAGAGCATTTCAATGAAATATTTTGTATAGAAAATTATAATGATAAAGGATAACTTTCTATAGAGAATTTGCCGATTCTAAATAATTCTATATAGACAACAAAAGCATCATCTAAAATTTATTTATCAAATCCTAATTGAATTACTACACTACAACTTTTTAGTTGTATTGCTCCTCAGTAAACCGTTTGTTGCTGTTTTCCCCTGTTCATTATTAGCACTAGCACTTGCCAAAGTGACACTTGAGCCAACACCATAGCTTTTATTTAAAACAAAATATCCACAATTCTGTAATCTTTTCAACACTAACTAGAGTATTTAAATGCATAAAAGCAAACATGTGTTTTGAGTATTTCCTCGTCAAAGTTTAGTGATAAAAATATATATTAAAAGATAAAATACTATTATTTTCCTGTTAATTCCCAATGTTAGAATTTCGTTTGTTGTATTTTATATTAATTTATAAACATCTAAATGGCAACACAATAACTTGACGAGGTTCTATTAAATGTTTTTTTTTTATCATCTTCATCTCTACACGGACAGAAGAAACTAGTTAAAGAGTTTGTTATTGTGTTTTGATGAAAGCGTTTATTTTTAAATTTTCGCCACAATTACAACTGATGTTGCTTGTGGCTGTTGTTAATTTTTGTAGGGCTTTTCTTGTCTATTTAAGAAAATCAATTTAGTTATTTCATCCAATCAACTCAGTTGTTTAAATTAGAATTGGCTGTCAAACGCATATTACATTGCAATACTTGCGCTCAAATGTACACGTGTATGTTGTTTGACCTTTAGATACCATGTCGTTCTTAAACTTTTCTTTTAATACATAACGTTGGACATTTTGCACAATGGTATAAATTTTTGTTTTGTTTGTTATTTTTATTCCATGTATTAATCGATTAACTCAATTGTATAGAATTCATAAGTATATGAAACTTGGAATTGAATGATCATCTGTATATTGAAGTTTGGATTTATCGTTATCGATAATAAAACCAAATTAAGATAAATTATTTTTGTAAAATATATTTTGACAAAATTTTTACTTTACTTCTTTACAATTTCTTCGACCTTTTTCTTTTGATATAATACGTAGTTTTTAAAGCCTTATGGTCACTATTTATTTATTTTTGGCGCTTTCTTTCTTTTATTTTCGATATTTCGATGCCCTTTGGGTATCTTAAGCCATAAGGCTTAAAAAAAAACTACGTATTATATCAAAATTTTTACTCTCAATTTTTTAAGATCAGGCAATCATGTACATGGCTTAGACTGAAAGGGAAAATAACTAAATTTTGTGGTGCATTTAGTATGTGGGACACTTTTAGAAAGTTTATAATAGATATAAAGTCCAAGGCAGCCGCAGTTCTATATATTTCTGATTTTAAATAATTCAATTCTAAGCCAAATGCGGATTCTCTTTTTCGCCTTTATAAACAAAAAGTCCATATGCAGAAATGTTTAAACAAAATTTAATGCCAACTCACAAAATATATGTATTTAAATTTTAAAACCAGATAATTTATGATTTTTGCTCCCAAAATAGTATTAAATTTTTTTTTCTAGAAAAGTTTTTTGCTGAGAGAGAAATTTCGCGAGAATATTTCTAATAAGCTGAAAGTACATTTTAAGTGAGTGAACTAACGTTGCTCTATACTAATTTATTTAGTTTTCAACTAAACTTAAGAGTTTAGGCTAAAATAATTTGCTACACACAGAAAAATAATAGATTAAAAACTTCCTAAACAAAGTTGATTTTTAATTTTTAAGGTAATTTTGCATATACGTGTTTCCAGTTAATTCTAATGATTTAGAAAATTAAAACAGTACTTTTTTCTTGAACTTTTGTCAACGAAAATAAGCAGGATGTTATATCATTATTTTATTTTTATTTCTTTCAGTTCTTCGAACTCTTTTTATTAGATCTATAATTATTTGAATGTTAATGAATTTTATTTATTTGACAAGGAGAATTAATATCAATTTTGAATTTAATTTTAATCAACATTTTGTTGTGTTAATTTTACATTCACAAAAAATCAAGTTAGAAACGTATGAAGCAAGTTTGATTTAATGTGTTTCGATGGTGATTTTGCCTCATACAGTTTTCAAGTTAATTCAGCCTGATTTATTCTTGACCTTAAAAAATTGTTTCTCACTGTTAAAACAATTTCAATTCCTTTTAGTGATATCAAGCTTGCATTTAATATAATGCATGATTTTATATATCCAACAAACAGAGTTGATATCAATTTTGAATTGGGTGATATTAATCAAAATGTTTTCATTTTAATTCTACCTCTGAAAATTTTTTTCTGTGTGTGCATTTGTATTGTAATTAATGATTTTTAGTTTTCTTTTCTAGTTTAATTTTTAATTGTGCACAAATTTATTTTTATAATTATTTAAATTACATGTGTAAAGATTTTGCCTTCAACTTGTGAGTAGAAAACTAAATAAAAAAAATAAATATAATCTTATCTCCTTTCGAGTCCAAATTAGTTTATTATTATAATTTTTTTAAGCGACAATTAAGTCAAACGCTCGTTATCAGTACATATTTGTTTTTAAAAACATACATACAAACTCATATGTACGTATGTATGTTTGTATGTATCAAGAATAATGAAAAAAAAAACTACACTTTAAAAAGTGTGTGTGTTTTTTAATGGCTCTAGACGTTTTCATTTATTTGTATGAATTAAAATATAAATACATAAAACATTGACATACAAATGCATTGTCAAAGTCCAGATTCCACAACACAACGTTTATTGACAAGAATGAAGACAATAATAATGAGGAGTCAGACACTTTTTCAAATTTTAAATATGTAAATATATATGTTTATATATTGATAGAGAATTGGCTACAAGTGATTGTGCAATTTCTCAATATAAAAAGTAATCAGCGCATGACAATGCAGTGGTTCAAAAGTGTCATGCTTACATACGTTATTAATAGATTTTATCAATTTCGAACATACAATACATTGTATATTGCATTTTTAATTCCAAAAATTTTTTCTTTTTTGATTGTCTCTTTTCGTTGGCTTTTATTCTTCTCAATTTATTTTTTTCATTTTAGCTTTAATTTAAATAATTATTTTTTCTAATCAAATCGTTAATTAAATGTACAGTTTAACACACATACATACATATAGATAAGAATAGTATTTTGTGTGTCTGTCTGTTTTGACTTTTAAATTATAAAATTATATTCAATAAAATATTCAACAAGGTGAATTCAATACCAGACAGCTCAGGTGATTATTTAATAGGTTCGTTCATTTTGCTGTTGAAACGTCAAATGACTGACTTAATGTATTGTTTACACGAAAACGCTTACCTTAAAATCTAAAAATTCTTGTTTTTAATAAGAAACTAAATATCAATAAATTTTTAGGATCTCATAACATAATTAAAAACAATAATTCTTAATTTATTATTTAAATACTAACAGGCTATTTTTTTTATTAAATTTTGTATTTTCTGTATTTAGAAGGATTTTTATCTGTTTAATTGTAGCGTTTAATAAATTTTAAAGAAGGCAAGAAACCCGTATTAGCTAGAGTACAAGCGGCTGTTTTATATCCGCTACGTAAATAGCATTAGCACCTATTTCTTTAAATTTTGAATAATTTCAAGGAAGTATTGTCTTAAGAGCGAATAATATTTTTTTAACAATCAAACGGATCAAATGTTTGATTTAACTCGTTTTGTTGAATATATGAAGTTTTTCATTAAATTAACGAATTTTTTATTTTTTTTTTTTTTTGAGAACCAGAAATACGTTTTTTAATAACCCGCTGCAGGGTAATAAACCAATTTCTATTGCTATGAAATTATTGAAAATTATTAAAACTTGCATAAACTTAATTAAAAATGCAGCTGCTTTTTGTGTGTTTCCAACTGTCTATGTATAAGTTTACAAATTGTGAATTTCTCTCTACTTGTTAATTTATTAAAACATTTTCAAACCTTTAAATGTTTAATTCAATACAGTTGTATAATTAAAAATTCCTGTAATATTTTTCAATATACAAAAGAAGAATAAATGATATTTTCCAACTAAACGAAATGATGTAAATTTAATGAAATTAATTCATTATATCTAATAAATTTTATTATTTAAATTATAATAAATTTTCCTATATTAATGTAATTGTTTCATTTGAATTATAAACTGAAATTTTTCATTGTAAATTATTTTTGACCAACTCGATCACAACCTAAGCCACGAAAATGGTTGCTTTGTAGTTGATTTAAACTACATCCTACAAAGGTCTAGCACTTCTAATGATAAAAAAATTGCAAAGCTCATTCGTAATAATTCAAGCTTGGCTGGCAACTGCAAGTTTTGAGAAATTTAATCATAAATATATTGACATTTAATCAGTTATGTTGTTCTATACGATGATGCCATCTTCTTCTGCACTTTCTTAAATCGATATTACCATATTCGGCTAAAAATTTAACAGTGTAGCGTACTATTTTGTCGACTAATTACGAACACATAATTTTAACTACCAGTTACTATTTATTTTGCATGTTTCGAATACATTAAAATTATTATTGTGAAATATTTATAGCATTAAGTTAAATTAAATGTAGTTAATTAACAAGTTTTCCATTCACTTTTTTTATTATAAAAAATTATCTTTATTATTATTTTAACAATAACACAAATTTAACTGGTTAAGGTAGTCAGATATGTAGCAATAAAATAAGTAAAAATTGAAACAAATTGTAAACAAAAATATTTTAGAAGCAAACTTCTAAAAACTATCAGTTACTTAATTAAACATCAAAAATAACGAGAACAATTTTTATTCAAAACTCTTTTGAGTCTCTCTCGTGCCCCTATAAAGCCCACAAAATACCTGGAGATAATATATTTCTACTACGTGTGTGCTGTACACACACATTTTGAGCGTTTTGCTATTAAGGATTTTCTGCGTTTTTTATGACGTTATATTTCTTTCTAATTTAAGTAAATTTTTAATGGCACATACATTTTTATTAAAAAAAAAACAAGCTTTTCAAAACTACTGACTGATAAACGTCATCCCACTCGTTCTATTTTATTGCCTTCATAATTCATACCCTACACTCGGCAGTTAATAAGATTGCTGCAAAATGAATAAAAAGAAAATAAATAATTTTAACTCAAAATTAACTGCAAGCGTTGATCTCAATGAAACCTTTAATAAAACAAAGTAAATTTTATTGCGAAAGCCTGCACACACGAAAGTAATATACAAGTAAGATTAAGATTTTTTTTTGTAGATCGCAAATAAACTGCTCTTTTCACTTTTCCATCCTACAAAAAAATCTTAATCTTACCTTATATTTCTTTTATGTAATTAAGGCCCTCTTTGCTATAAAATTTACTTGATTTATGTAGCGTGGAAATAGAAGAAAAAGAAATTAGAAGGAAGCAAGCATTTACCGCAATATCGTAAAATTTTCAGATTTTTTTCAAAGATATGAGATTTTTGCAAAGGTTGATCCAAAAGTCTTATCATAACTTAAAACGCGTGACCGATTTTATTATGTAATATCTTAAAAATTACAAATTAGTTAGCTTTGCTTTGCTAATACCATTGTTTGGTATACATAATTAATAATTTTGAAGATATTTAAAAAATTTTTTTTTTATTTTTCTAAAATCTTAAAATATATAAATTTTAAAATGTTTCCCCGTTTCTGTAATAATTCACAAAGCAGCATATAGTGTAAATAAAATAAGCTATGATATGCTAAAATTTATGGATAAACCTTTATTTTATTCCCGAAAAAGCAAAAGTACCCAGTTTGTCCAAAAACGCGTTTTTGTCGTTATTGCCAACAATGGTAACACTAGCTCATCGCAGCGACATGCAGAGTATGTTTGTATCAACAAATCATCAAACAGACATATTTAATATACATAAATAAAAATAACAAGTCAACTTTGCATTTTTTTGCATTCTTTTCGATATAATCGCAAACTTGGAACCAAGAACAACCAATTTGGCCAAAAATTCACTTTTGTGGTCACGTTTTAAAATCGTAACAATACACACACTGTGTGCAATAAGCATACACGGATACTATATTATAGATGTGTTATAGAAAACTAAAAACATAAAGTCAAGCGTCTCCCTGTTCATGCTCCCAGTCATGCACGTTTTCGTAGAAACCTTAATGTAATTTTGCAAAAAAAACTAATCATTTTCTCAGGCTCATATCTTGGAAATCGAACGGAATTTCGATTTACTGTCTAAAAAATTGTTGCGGCTTTTTTATAAAGAACAAAACTTGTGAATATATTAAATCAATAAACTTTATCTTGAAGACCAAGGTTTCGAAAAAACCCAAAAATCGGCGTTTTTCTATATGCATATATTTCCCCCTGTTCAGATCCATTGGCCAAAAACCGTTCAAAATTTAAGGAATTAATCAATTACAAAAATGTACATAAGATTTCAATGAACAACTCTTAAAAAGACATGAACTTTC
>BGZK01004363.1:0-14176 GCA_005406025.1 Eumeta japonica | reverse complement strand
TGAACCCATCAATAAAGATAGTTAAAATTACAGTAAACATAGGCTTCTTTCTTCTGCGTTTCTCTCAGTGTAACAGTTCACTGATTAGTAAAATAAATGAAGCACCTGAAACCATTCAATTTTTCGTAAATAGATATTTTTTTTATTTAACTAGAGAAAAATTGACTACTTCTATTTCTGCGATTGAATATTATCTATCGAATATGAGCTTTGCAAAGCAAAGCTATGAAAATGAAAATCTGGGAGACAGTATTCGTCAGTTACCACCAGACGAGCACAAAGCAAGCAAAACGTGAAATATATCAATACTTCAGGACATAGGAGTGGCCATACAGGTTCGATTTCTGACCACAGAAAAATTGACCAAATTAATTTTATAAAAATTGTTATATCAAACCATTCATATCAAAAAGCCAAATTTGGAAAAGATCAAAATTTGAAGCACCCGCCACTTACAAACTCGAAAGACACAATTGATGGATGTCAATGAAGCGATAGAGATATGCAAAGATTGCACCGTGTGCAACATTTTGGTCTCTGTGTACTCTTCTGAGAAATAGACGTGAGTATATGATACTTGTTCTTTGTCTTAGAAGACGCGTTAAGTATTTTTATGCGGACGTTGTCACCGTATTGAAGGGCGTCGATGGCCCCTAACTTGCACTAAGCCAGCCTGGTGTTTTTAACGGGAAGTTATGTCCCAGCAGTAGCCTGATAAACGTACGTACAATACGTAAATCTATGTTTGTACTTGGCAAAATGCATTTAATTGTTGTTATGGGAGTGGCAAGGCCTTCTTTCATTAAAGTGGCAACAAAAAAAAAAGGGAATGACACAGAATTCTACGTTAGCTTCCCTTTCGCCAACAATTTCCCAACCGGCCGAAGGCGTTCGTTTGAAAACAAACAGGGTATTAGTGAAAATATTGAAGAATAAGGCACGTACATACTACGGATAAAACGGCCGTTACCCAAGAGGAATTGTGTGTGAGGCACAAAAAAGTAACATCTCATCGCGGGTAACGAGAGAACGCTTGCCGGCGACCGCCTTCAGCTTTGGCCCCTATACGTTAAGGCCATGTCGCCTTCGAGAATTCACTAAGAGACAGACTTTCTGTTTTATAAATTTCAGATACGATACCTTTATTAAAATCGATGTATGCACACGTGTCATCGCCATAATTTCAAGAGAAATGTTCAAATATTTTTACACAAATCGCTTGAGTGAAATTCGAGGGTACTCATTAATACTTCTCCGTGACTGGTTCTCAAGTGAGTGGACAGTGCGGTTTTTATATATACTTGTATGTGTGGTTTTAGAAATTACATTATTTCAAATTCACACCCTAATATCCATACAATTTAAATATTTAAATGGAAATTTTACTAAGAATATACTAAGGAAAAACACATTCACATGCATTTCTATTCAGCCCTTAAGTATTAAGAACCCTTTTGTAAAATGAAAAACACAAATCGCGAATAGTGTGTCCTTCTTTTAATATATTCTGATATTTTTAAAAATACTAATGAAGGTGCAAGCAGAATTATCAATTAATTCATGACTTTTTCTACTTAAGTAAGGCAAGAAATATGGAATATGTAGTCTGTACAGACGAATTAGAAAAAATAGTGGTGTATACATGCTACCTCGAAATCGCGACTCTAATAGTATATTCCGCAATAGTCTCACAGCTAAGCTGTTAGTTCTTAAACATGTTGTATCACTCAGTAACTAAATTTATTAAAAACTAGCTTCTGCTCGCGGCTTCGCCTGCGTGGACTTTGAACACATTCCTTTATCTTATGTATCGACCGTTTACGATCTCAATGGCAATCCTAATTGCGATACCGATTTGTCTCACTTTTGACTTTGATCGCAGTCTCGCTTTTAATTCAGAGCACGATCTCGGACTAAGTAGATTAGGGTTAAGAAGTCCCGCTCTGATTTCTGACCTCGCCATTATTTCTTATTCCGATCCCGAACATGCTCTTGGTTCTAATTTTGATTCTACACTCGATTTCAACCGTGGTTACGTTCTCGATTCCGTCCTCGTCCGGTCTCGACTTTCGATTCTGCTCTTCGTCTTTTTTCAATATTGATTCCGCTACCGCTCATGGTTCTGATTTGGACGGGGCTACTACCAAAATAAAATTTAGGCTATATTACTCGGAGACGGTATAGGTTTCTATAAGTGGAAGAAGTTTTAAAATCTGTAATAGCACAAATATGCAGATGACGCCACATCGAAATGTTTATAGTCTATTTTACTCAAGAAGTTTCTCATTCATGAAGGAACTTTTAGAATCGTATCCGTAATTTTGTTCAACGGCACGAATATGCAGAAGAACATGTCAGCTTCTGAAAGAGATGCCGTAGTGTTATTATGATGGTTCCTTAATTGGTTTTGATTAAAAGTAAAGGAACTTTTTTGCATTTTTAACTCGATTCAATCGATGGATCATAAAAAGAAGAAATTTAAAAGCATCTGTTTTGAATATCTAATTGTTAGTGTCATTCAATCCTTCATTAGATTGATCAGCCACATCATTTATATCATATCGAGGATCACCTTTTATAAATATAAAAATTCGTAAGTATTCTTATCTGATTTGAAAAGCGTCAGGGCAACATTGCGAAAGACGAATTTCTTTCAAGGAAATATTACAACCAGTCAATCTTCTCCCGTCTAATATAAGTATTTATCCTGATCCTCCCAAGTAACGGGTAAGATGCGATGTTTTGTTCAGAGAAGTGATTTGTGAAATCTCGTATACTGGTTATCATCGGTGGCACGTGTCTATGGTGGTTCTAAGATCCTTTTTTTTTTCACCTCCGCAAGAGTGAACGTCTGATATCTGGATGTGCAGACGATGGTTTGGAAGTGCACAGTATTCCATTGCTGAGGTAGCCTCCGCCCGCAACATTTCTGCTAACATATTTGCCTGCACTGCCTACTGCCGAGGTTTCATCACAAATGAGAGAACAAGAACAAATATAGGTGGGAAGTGAACACAGTTCAATGTTTGAAATCAGATACTTACTTAATCTCTTTGTACAACATTTGATTGTGACCATCATTAAGTTTGATTATATATCTTTTCTCCGCACTTGTTGTCGGATGGCGCCCATTAATTACACTGTAATCATTTACAATGTTTATCATATGTCTAAATTGATAAAACAGTCAGATAAGTTAAACATAAGGTGAACCTTATTATATATATCGAGTTCAAATAAAAAAACAAACCATACAGAACCTAATGTCTTATTGAACATAAATTAAATATTCAGTATTGTACCTTTATGCTTTTATTTACTTTATATTGACAAACTCACTAATAAAGAATACACCTATACAGAAGTTATAAAAAACATATACACACATACTAACAAACAAAGACAGACAGTAGTCTATTATTTACGCAATCACATGTTCTTTCTGTCGGTACACAAATTTTCATCAAGATCAGGGGATCCTTTTTTAGTTATAGAAAACGTACAGACAAACAAACAGACACAATAAACAACAGTAATTTACGAAATCAAATGTTCTTATTCTATACTGATTTTAATCATAATCGGTCATACCGTTATTACGTTACAAAACACACACAGACAGACAGACACACAGTAAAACAACAGCTTATCCTGTACGCAACTACATTTTATTATTGTATAATAATTTTCATTTTGATCGTCCGAGAAGTTCTTGAGTTATAAAAAGACAAAGGCAGACAGACAAACAGACAAAAATGAAAAAAATAGTATAATGTGAATCACTGTATCATAAAACGATTATTTATCACAAAACTAGGTGTAAAAATAATTGTACAGTCAGAACCAATAGATTTATATAATGGTATAGATTACTCAGTGAAAGATTTATGCCAACATCAAATAATAAATCATATTATCATACAAGTTATGCTATTGATTATTATTTATCTGTTACATTTCATATTGTCTCTTTTCCTTAACGTGAACTCAATCTCCATGGCTATTCAAAGCCACCTTCATCTGCTAAGAAAAGCACACCTCTATTTAGTAATCTCTTAAATATTTCTCAGTTGATTTACCACATTAAATATACTTGACTTTAAAACTATTGTATTGGACATCTGTAGCGATAATTTTACCATTACCGGTGTCTCTCTTAACTAACGCGTTGATTATGGAGTATCTGCAATTGGGTCTATGGTATTTGTAATATTGTTACCAATCACCGATGCAAATATCTTCAACGTCTATTCAGAGTACAACCTAATTAAAGAAAAAGTTGGATGTATTTAAATGCTATTCTAATTCTATTAACTAAAATATATTTTATAGGGCGTTCATCAAGATTTACGAAAAGGAACCATCATGTATTAAGAACTCCCGATGTTAGTCACCATCAAAGCACGAAACCTATCCAAAAACCTATAAATGGGTACGCAGGTAATAGACGCCAAAAAGAATAGATCCTCTTGCATTGACTCTCTACTCTTTTGAGTTAATTTTCACAAATCTTAACGAACACCGAATGGTGAAAGAAGTAGAAGAACAACAGTAGGAGATCAATATAAGACAGACATCAGTAACGCTATATTCCATTGTTAACGTCTGGAAGACTTTTGGCTTTGCCACCGATAATGATTTAAGTTATAACAAAATGCCATATAGAGCTATCATGTCTATTCACTGAGAATATTTGACAAAACCTGATTGCGTGTGATGCAAAGAAATTTGTAAATATAGTCTCCTTGTATTCTACTACGAATACAACGAGACTATATTTAAAAATGTTGTCTGATCGTTTGTCTGCTTGAATACGCTAATGTCCAAACCATGTAGAGGAGTTTGCTCGGAATTTTACCATCCGACTTTTTATATAGCATTTTTGAATAGCAAACAACCTTGAATGCCACCAGAAAGTAAATAATAAAGATAATAAAAAATAAAGAAAGTAATAAGGTCATTGCTGCCCATGGACATTCACAACTTCAGAGGAGTCAACAGTGCTGCAGGCAGGCCTTTAGGTAGGAATAAAGTGTTTGAGGGAACAAAGGGTGGATAGATAGAAAGGAGATGGAGTAATGGAGGGGTGGGGGGCCGGAACTCACTCACTGGAAGAAATCATAAAGCGAAAAATTTTACTTCACGCCTTTAATCTGTGAGTGTGGTATCTCATCGTTCGAGCTGTCTCATTTTTGTGCAGCAGCAAAGTTGAGCACAGTGTGGATCTCCACTTAAACACAGTTTGACGTAATGAGCATTTTATCGCGTCGAAATTGGCTAACGGAAAATCTGTCCATTTTTAAAAACGAAATATTCGCTTCCGAAAAGTTCATTGATTTTTAAATCTAAATCTCACGCGTACGAAATCAAACGCATTGTTATTCTGTACCATACAATGATTATTATCAAAACAGAACATCAAGATGTTACACTACCTAAAATCAGTTCAGACATCACCTTAAATAAATTTGTAGGGAGTGACAAATTTAGCCGTGAGCCATTTGTGTGTTAAAGATATAGCAATGAACGTCCGACACTGTTATTATACAGTTTTGCAATTCCATTTTTTGCTTTTCAAGCCTGAATAAGAAAACCACACAGTTAAGGTTTTCTATACTGCTCATTAAATGTTCCAATATTAGTGGCTATCTAATTTGTTAGCGTTGTGGTAGCCAGTATCAAAGGGATTAGAAAGAAATTCCACCTTTCTACAACGGCTGTTTGTTCCGTTGTTTGTCACTACTTTCTAAGTCTCAAATATCTGGAACATACTTAGATAGCTTATAAAGTAATAGCAGTTGTCAGTTACTACTTGTGCGATATAAGAAACTAAATTTTACACTCGAGGAATTGTAACTTTGCGGTGAGAAGTGGTTTTTAAAGTTATGTGTATTTTGAGATTTGAAGCAAACACTATATTATTAACTTTATAAGGAGTAAACAAGTTGCGATACACTTTAAAAGCTTACTATCTGATTGTGAGTATCGAGCAATATCTATAAGCTCCTTTATAATACTTTGATGTATTACAATAATAGAAAAGCTAAGTCAATAGTAACAATGATAATTTTACGGCGTTTGCGTGGAAGCGCATTCAAATACGCCTTATCTCTCTTATAAAAAAGCAAATCCTGCTTTAGTTTGTATGTGTCAAATAGGATACCCTTTATAGAGCATGGAATAAAAACTAGACTATCCTAGGGTACTAGAGGATATTCATTATGATGTTTCTACCATTTCTGAAATTCCCTTATTTCTTCATCGGCACTAAGGGATTTTCGAAAAACCATTTCACCATAAATCGACTCCAAAATTAAGATGTTTACCCAAATTTAGAGTCAACTTATAAGTAACTTTAAACTTAATAGAAAGCGATAGTCTAGCGATTGCCATTCCGCCCGCCGACACAGCGAATATTACCTACTAATACTAAACTCACCGAGTAATTTTCTACCTCATTTGTAGATCATAATTACATCTATTAGCTTGCTTTACGGCAAAAGGCAACACTATAATTGAAATCAACCAGAACTTTCAACCAAATGTGAAGTTTCAGCCGCTCAATAGATTTAAATGGAAACAAAAGAGGTTCTTCTTCTAAAGAGACTTGTGTCTATCAGTAGACTCTTAAAAATCTATTACGCCTTTATAGTTTATTTTCTATGAAATAATATGGTGAATTTTAAATACATAGATACATATACAGATATATACATGGGTTAGATACATATGGATGTAAAATTAGTTAATTTCTAAGCCACCCATGGTGGTAATCTTCTACGCGCGTGCAACTTCACAAATATTGGTCTCAGTTTGTTCGAGATTCGTTGCAGCTACTTTACCATAGATTGTTTTTGCAAGGTTTACTGATAATTTCTTTATTTTCTAAGTATCGCTATTTTTATTCGTGGCCCATAAAGTTACATTAAAACCAATTTTACAGGTATTCGTTCGACTTCACATATAGCATGGAATAATGTTTGAATGTTTCATTAGATTTTGACAGTCAATTGTTGGACCAGTTCCTGATTTTTGATTTGCATTAAAATTCTATATAATATGATTATATTATTTATTTAAATTCTATATAGATAAATATCATTACCGATTGCAATACATTTACCCGACCAGATACTGCAGCCAGATTCATCTTCTAACTTAGAACCACACTGGAATCGAAGTTTCCACAACTTCGATTCCACTAACAGCTAGATTGTTGCAGCAATTGTCTCACGAGTCAAGTTCTCAAGGTTTGATTTTATGAAATAAAAATACATTTAGTTAAATAAATAAGTTAAATTATCCCAGTGATCGCAGAAAAGCAATTGGAATAAATAAGTCTTATTAACATGATCACACAAAATAACATTAACTGGATAACAGAAAATAATTTGTATTCTGAAAGTGTTAAATTTGCAAAATCGATTAAATACAATGCTGTTGACAAGTTTGTTGAAAGAATGAGCTTGCTAACTTTCATTGGCTCTTTAAGGCATGGAACCTGGAACAATTTTCTCATGTAAATGCATCTGTCAACTAGAATGAAATTCATTTGCACCTCCCAAGAGATTTAACTTTAAGATCTTAATGGCTTTTCTAAGCCGAAAGCATTCTAGTGTAACTAGTCACTGCTATACTTGGATAAGGCTTCTGAGGTGAATGACAAAACGCGTAAACGCCTGTCAAAACACTTGCTGCCCTGAAACTTGATATGGAAGTATACAGGCTGACCTATATTTCCTAATCCTGTATTTTTATAATTATTAATATATATTAGAATTTATTTATTATCGTTTAATTCACAAATGAATTTTGAAGAATATTCCATCTACCATCTCCATCTCCAAGATGAAGTCACTAGCTTCAATTTGTGTAATAATATATTATAAATTAATTCATCCTAAACCCATTAAGACTTATCGATTAATCAATAGCATTCATCAATAATCTCACGACGCAATGATTGTTATAAAGATTTAATATATTTATTGAAAAAAGTTTTCTATAGAAAGAAGGAATATTTCATATATTAAATGTAATTATCATTCTGTTAACATATTCATATTTCATTTAACATACTATTATTTAAATTGTTGCAAAACTTATAGCATTCAAGATCTCATTCAATTATTTTGTTATCATATGTATTTATCATACCTATTTTATATGATTATTATTAAGTTTCATATTTTATGAGATTCTAAAATATTTTAGAACCGCCTGTAGACATTCAAACGCTTGTATTATACGCACATCCTGTGGTTTGTGGTGCAAGACGCAACGAGCTGTTAGTATGGAGATATAATCTCCTGTTGTAATTCAGCCAACACGTACCATATATTTAATATTATACAATCTAATCATATTATACTCTGATTTCTTTGAACTTTGATAAAAGAGTGTCCAATTTCATATTTTTCATACTAATATACCAAATATTTTACACAGCCTGTTCGATCATTGATCTCAAACGCGCATTGCCGCATGCGCAACATCCGACAAATACTTTCGTTCCATCACTCTTCACCGCATAGATTTAGATGTTAACGTACTCTGTTTGTATTGTATAAAAGTTTAGCATTTAACAAACACACAGAGCTCGTTAACTCTAAAATTTTAAACTTAGAAATTAGACCTACAATTAATCTCTACACCACTTTCTTTTTGAATGTGTGCCACCCTCTGAAAATAAATGAAAGAAAGTAGACAGAGGTCATAAATGCAATTCACTACGTTCACGTCTTTAACCTCATTACTGCATTTCCTATACGCACAAATTACTTTTTCATTTTCACCTTTAAGTTCGTTGAGAATATTTTGTTCAGAAATTTGACAAGTATTATCTTAAGATATTGTAAATGTGGTTTGTCTGAAAATATAATGTTCTTTTCTATATTATTAAATCTAATTTCATTTACATTTACTACATTTTATAAAAATAAAAATCCAGGTTTTTATTGCAGATAAACCATTAGGCTAAAGTTAAAATATTTGTTTCAAGTTATGCTTTTGATATTGGCTTTATAGAAATTCATCTTGTTCGCTGACACGCGCCAGATGACCTTAGTCGATAGATACTCACCCGAGATATATCGTTCAATTGATTTTCTATTCGGTTTTCTCTTACGTTTTGGCTGACAGTCGCAATCTATGTATAACGCAGTGTGTCTCCAAGAAGTAGTATCAGATTAGTAGAACTGGATGTCATCTTTATTCCAGCGCTCACAGCAACCGTCATTAATGCAAGAAGTGATCAGCCAATGTGTGTTACCATAGTCTAACATATTTAATTCTAGTGACGCTTTTATTCTATCTGTCCATTAGTTCAGCATTTCGCCACCGCACGACGAGACTGTTTTTATTTGTTACGGATTTATGTAGCGATGTCACATAGAATGCTAGACGAAAAGAAAGATGGTAATTGGTTTTCCTTTGTTTAAATATTTCGTTAAATTTATCTGCATACGTATTAGCAAACGTAAGCGAAAAAAGAAATTGGATATCCGTAAAGTAAGCTGTGTTAAAATAATGTCCGAAACATTATGTAAAATAGAATTTCGAGTGGAGTGATTGATGATTGACTACGCGGATTGATGTAAAAGTTATATGAGGATAGTCTTTCTCATACCTATGTACCACGCATCGCGTGTCTCCCTATACCCTATGGCTTCGCACGTCGAGTTCTCAGTGCTATCACGCTAACTTAAACGATATCGATTTAGGATCGGTTCGACTTCGCGCCTTTTTCGTGTTGTGGCGTACAGCTCAAACTTTGAGGGAACGACGTCAATCGTATTCACATGAATGCAAACTATACAGCTAGCTATAATATGCTAGATGAAGTCGGTCACAGCACAGTGCGACCAAAGGTACTCAATGGTTTGTGTAATATTTGTACTCATAGTTTAATCCGTTGCATAGTCGAAATGGCTCGATTTGGTGTGTTTATGAATCTGGGTTAGCGTTGTCACTTATATGTAACGGCGCAAACGCATCGAAATTGTCAAGACTAAGACAACGTTGTTGTTTTAATATCGTTATAACTAATTGCTTTATAACTGACGAAAAAACGAAGGAGGTTCTCAAGTCGACGCGTATATTTTTATATATGATCACGTATTACTTTTACAGAGTGGTCTGATTTTGATACTTATTTTTTATTGAAAGAATATACCCCAAAGTTGGTTCCATAAATTAGAAAAAAAAAAATCTACCCTAAGCGTGGGAAAACAGGGATGATTTATTGTTCACTCACTCATTGTAATATAGGACCACGCATAACTTTACAGAGTAGTCGTATTTGTTAATTCTTTTTATTTAAAAGTATTTATATTATACAACAAATAATTGTTACATTAGTATTACATAACAGGTGGTATAAAGTAAAGGTAGGCAGCTATTTTAAAAGTAATAAAAATTAAGCATGTAGTAATTAGTAGATTATAGCCACAAAAGATATAAAATATAAACTTTGTTACAAAAAAATTAAACAAAAAACTGAAAAAATAATAAACCTCTTTAATTAACTTCAATAAGTTCTTAAACTAATGTAAGTATACATAAGTAGTTTTGAGTCAACGCCAAACAATCAATGAACAAAGATCGCTAAATAACCAAATCAAATTAACATTGCAACGTGAAATCATCAGCGATAAACATTCATATTCCAAAACGCGTTTCCGCACGACCACCGCAACGACGTGTGCCCGTTCGAGTTGCCGCTCGCTGTACTTGCTCGTTTAGCGCCGACTCAAAATTATATAGATAAACTTACATTAGTTTAAGAACTTAATTATTAAGGTTAAATAAAGGTTTATTATTTTTGCTTTTCAGTTTAATTTTTTGTCGTATTTTATTACCGCGATAAGGTAATAACGCATTTTGATATAGGTATCACATCTAAATAGAGTCGAAAATCATTTTTGTTTCTGTAACGTATCGTATCACCGTAGTAGAGCACCCGTTCTCGTGCAATATCGTTTATGAACAACGTCGGACATCTTAACATGCGAATGAATGATAATGAAGTATTCCACGACGATCCATTAATATGACACATATATTATGATTATAGCTTTCATGTCAAAACGAATGATATGGAAATTTCTTTATTCGCTACTATCTTATAGTAACATCCACATGCTAGATGTTCAGACGAAAGTTCACATGGCTGTCTGTACTTGTTACGTTTAATGTTATACGTCTGTATTTAAATAATCTCTCATCAACCAGTTCATACATAATCAAAATAAACGTCAAGAGCAATAGACGAGTTACGTTAAGGAATACGAACAAAACTAGAAAAGATATAGATGAGTTACCTGCACACTCACACCGCTTGGTAGCAGTTCAAGCCAGCTATAGTCCGCTCATACCCATAGCTATCAACACAGTTTAGTATTTAAATGATTTTTGTTCATGACAAAAATTATATAGTAGAGTTACTAATAGAGAAAACTATGACGTCATATAGCATAGACACATGTATACAGCGCTATATAAATTCTACGATTGATTCATTCTGGTGACGTGGCTGTCTTGCATGAGACTGCACGTGTTGTAGATTTTTCCTGAAGTTTGTAAACAGTTTGAATATTTTAATTGCGCTAGAACAACTTGTATTACGCAATTGCATTTGTGGTACTAAGTTTTATCTCTGACAATGTCGAAACGTGTTTGAAGTGAAGAAAACCAAATCATTGATTTGATGTGACTATTTAATAGCAACTACGTGTAACGATTTTCTCGAAACACGGGACGAGTTGTCTTGCAGAAATTGAGCTCCAAGAAGAGATTGTTGTTCAAGAAAACTAAAAAAATAAACTAACTTTATCAGCAACGCATTGTAAGTATAAATTAATGTAATTCGCTTAAATAAATTGTAACCAATATATGCGTTTCTCCCTTTGAAAACGTTTCATTTTCATCAAACGGACCAGAAGCTCCCGGTTTTGATATTGGTTACGACGAATTTTTGAGTCTATTTTTAACCACTGCTCCTTACATCGCTGAGCGCGTCGTCGGCCACGGACGTCGCCTCTCATCAGTGACGACGGTCGTTAACGGCGCGATCCGCACAGAGCCAGCGTATGGGAGTTTAGGTCGAAGAAGGTCTTAAATCCGTAATAAAATATCAACGTGTGGTAACTTCACTGCTGCGGTAAAGCTATTGCATAGCATTTTTATCAAATTATGTAATTATAATTATTTTTATTTATTCATGCAGTATTTTTTTTTCTTTGATATTAATTCAAGTTTTCATGACTTTCTTCATTAATAAATGCACTTTGTTTATTCATATTTAAAACACTTTATACACAAATTTTACGCGTATAGCTGCTATTCACCAGCAACTATTCACTGTTGTGATAGGTACGCACATACCTATATATACATATATACCACATGCATACTTACGGGGCACATGCGGTGAGTGTGGCATTATAAAGATATGATAAATACCTATATACTTTCTCACAAACAGATGCTTAAGTATTCGTCCGATTTTGAGCAGTTCCTCTCAATCCGTGCGAGCTTCTGCACAGTCGCATACATATACATACAAACGCTCGGCCGAGTTACATGGTAGGTGGAGTGTTAGGTTTTATTTTCGTTACGGAATTTCTTGATTCGGTCGCCGCGCTCAAAGCCTGCGATAAAGCTACGCAATAGTTTAATATTGTGGAGGGTGCTCTGAATTGGGACAAATGAAACCTGACACAGACACACAAACTCTACACACACATCAAACACAAACACTCAAAACTTATTCAATGCATTGCGGGCTATTAATAAACTCACCGCTTAATCTTACTTAACATGTGAGGCGTTTCGTCAAAACGGAATCCTACGTTTTTCATTTGATGTGCAACGTTTAGAAAAAAGAAACGAATCACATTACAGCGATTGCCGTCTCGCTGGGTGATTGCGTGCGCACGGAGCCGGTGATTATAACAGAATTGGACTCTTCAAAGCTAACCATGAGAGTCCAAAGTCAGGCTTTTAAAGTAAACCACGGACGACTCCTTCTAAGTTCTGGCAAAACATCAATATTAGGTACCGAATTATTTAATTGTCCGCACTTTGTGAAATTCCGAACTGTTGCGAAAGTGGGTTAAAATCGACTTCCTAGAATCTATTGTATTACTTAGTAGTTTTTATTTACAGTGCAAAACTTCAATACAAGCGACGCAGATAAAATACTGTTCAAATTTATAAAACAAACATAAGTTTCGATGCAAATTCAACTTAGAATTAAATGAAAATTGTTCAATTAAATAATCACTTGACATAATATCAAAATTATCGGGTATTATCCGATATTCGTTGCAAACAAATGAGTCAAGTTTTTCAGGTTAAAATCACGAGCGCAGTGATTTTTCCTGAAAAACTTGACGACTCATTTGTTTGCAGGGAACCTTGAGGGAAATGCCAGATAATTTTGAAGCTCGTGTAGGCCTGGGGATTATTTTCCGTCCCAAATGTCGGCCAATAGAATTGCACGATGAGATGAAATGAACAGTTAACAAATAAGAATTTCATAATGAATAAAACAACATTTAATTAAGATTCAGGTTAGTGCAATTAAAAATACAATTGTTGTAAACATTGGTCTCCAATTTTCACAATTGAATTCAACCTGTCAGTTTGACGTGGTTAATTTGACTGGATCATGTTGTTTTATATATAGCAACTACCAGAGAAAATATTCAAAAATTATCAGTATAATACCATGTATGTACCACGTGACGTCGAATGGTGCAATTCTATTGGTCGATATTTGGGTCGGAAAAATAATCACGTTAAATTTTTTGTGTCTTTTTAACACGCCTGTATTAAGTCGACTTATGCCATTTTTTTTTCAAAATTGCTTTTAATTACTAATAACTAATGAAAATAATAAGCTACTAATAACGTGCGCCCCGCGATTTTTTTACTTCTACTTACATTTTAAAATATTTATATTTATAGATCTCGCTACGATATATCGGTAAAATCTATTAGGGCAATATCTAATTAATTTTTTACGTCGAGAATAGCTTAACTCTCTATAACTCTATTAGGAAATAAATATATATTATAATTCAATAAATCGTATGCATTATTACAATAAGCTAAGGATATTTGCATCTATTTTCAAAAGAAGCCAAACAGTTATTACGTGTGAATTTTATAT
>BGZK01004362.1:0-14199 GCA_005406025.1 Eumeta japonica | reverse complement strand
TTATTGTTTAAATTGAAAAAATGTTGCGTTCGATTTTTCCATAAAAAAAAAGTTGGATCATGGCAATCATTAGAAAGAAAAAAATTTTCAAATCGTGCTGGTCTTTCTTAACTGATGCCATTACGAACAAATAACACTGATTTTTATTTGTGTAAATAAGGCTAAGTAAAATTTCAATATCACACAATAATTTTCTTAAACTTCTTACTTTTCAAATTGGTTTATTAAAGGAGAAATTAGCTGAATATTGGTGTAACTGTTTTCGAATTTTGTATGAATGAACGAAAAGTCGGTGTAAAATTAGGTTTTGCAAGGCAAAGATTTCCTTCCATGAACACTTAAAATGCCTACCACCAACAGTTGGACAAAAAAATTAATCAAATCAAAAAGGAAGAAAATAAAAATAGATGTGAAAGGAGGCGGAACCATTGATCGGCATTTTCTTAAAATTCTAATTGGTACCGTGACGATCATTAGAAAAGAAAAATTTTTCCAAATCGGTCCAGCCGTTTTCCAACTACAAATATATGATATCTGGGTAAAATAGTTTTTTATCATCCCTCGCCATCTTCGCCATCTTACTATTGAATGTAACAATTTGTACTTTATGTCTTTTAACTTGTTGAACAAATTTTAGAAATTGGACCAACAGTTCTCGAGATTACCTGTCACTAATAAACATTCCGCTCTATTTACAGACTGAAATATAATTTGTACATTCGATTTAATACAGTGCACTCAAACCACATTGAAATACAATTTCATTTCTTCTTGGGAATCCCAAATTTTAGAGTAGACAATGTAAAATTAAGGCTTTGACGTTTTGGCATGTTGACGTAAAGGAGTGTGAACATTTTCCCGGTGGCATGTATGACCCAGAAGAAGAATTATAACCAAACTTAATTTAAATTACATCAGGTTAAAATATCTTTACTAGTTGTTTTCTGTCTAGCTCTCTCAGCCGTCTGTCCATAACAGTGATACTGGACGAAAAACAAAAAATCATAAAGGCCTGCACTCCCAATTTTTTGTTTTAGAAAACAATTTGAGCGTTACTATGATCTCTCTTACACGATGGTCTTTGTTACCACTAGTGTATTGCCAATAATTTTAAAAAGTTAGAAATTTTCTCGCTGCGATAAACTTGGATGCGTAGTAACGGGGACGAAAAAACAAAAATCATAAAGGCCTGCCTCCCCAATTTTTGTTTTAGAAAACAATTTGAGCGTTACTATGATCTCTCTTACACGATGGTCTTTGTTACCACTAGTGTATTGCCAATAATTTTAAAAAGTTAGAAATTTTCTCGCTGCGATAAACTTGATGCGTAGTAATGATCTGTCTGTATGGCAAAGTTGAAATTAATCTCAAGATGTACGAAATAGCAGATTTTGTAAATCATGCCCCAATCAGCTTGGTGGTTGAGTATGGTTGGTCTATAAGCATATAATATATTTAAAATTAAATCAAGTAAATTTAAAATTAATTTGGATATTCCGCTCAGTTACACTCAGTTGTTTACGCGGTCATCATCATCATCATATTGAGCAAATTGTCACAATAAGCTGAGCCTAATTATTAAATTTATTTGTTCCTATTAAATGGTTTAATGATTCGTTTTAAAAACGAATTTTTTGCAACATTTTATAATAATGCTTTAATCCCTACGTTGGATGCGTGTGTAAACCACACGGTGTAAAGTGTCATAATAAATGTGATACATTTTACATTGTGAGAAGTCAATTGGACTGAAAAGGCAAGTGAAAGAAACAAAATAAATGAATACAAAGCCAAACTCAAAAAAAGCAAATTGAAGTAAAACAGTAAATGAATGCGGCATTTAACAAATGCTCAATTAGTGTTAATAAAATAAATAAAATAATAACTTGGCATTACGTTTGGCGCTTAAACGCTTTAAAAGCATTTTCGTTGCTATTGCTGGTATTTATGTTGTTGTTATTGCTTTTAGTAGATCAGTTTAAACACGTTTGGTTTGAAATCGTTGCTGTCTCTGTTGTTGCAAATTCATTCCCCGCCAACATTTTTTATTATTACAAACATTTATTAATTCCTTAAGCATTCCGAATTTGTTTAGCACGAGCAAGACACTTTTTTGTGTGTTAAAGTTGTAAATTACAGACTATGAAATAATCGGTTAATGTTTGTTTGTAAGTTCGTTAAGTGTACGTTGCAAGATGTCGATTAAATTCTAGGTTTTCTAAATTAATGTCAATAATGAAGGTTGTTTACCATTTACAAATTTATTTATTTTTTTTCGATTTTGTTTCGATGACTGTGAGTAAATATTTGTTTGATTGGTTTGTATGCGGGTACCAAACCCACGATTTCTATTGTCAATTGATTTGCGATTAATCAAGTGATTATGATTTGTGTTTTAAATCTAAATCCTATTGAATAATTACAATTTATTTTGCTTAGTTTGAAATGTTATTTATTATTATTTACTAATTGCAAAATTATTTACTTTTTTTTTTGTTTAGTGATTTTAATTAAGTGTTTGTTAATATCCCATGGAGAGACTTTGGTTCTGTTATTATTCTAAAGGCATTTGATTGTTGTCATACTTACATACATATCGTCGTGCGGGAGTTGTATGTAAGTGCTCTATACGCCATTTTATACATTTCATGTTGATTAGTGATGCAGTTTTAGAGGTGAGATTCAAAATTTTCACGTCTGAATCTATTTTCTCCATTTTTATATCAGATATTAGACGAGAAAATTGCATCATTGACTTGAGATGTATAAAATGGCGTATAGAGCACTTAAATCCCACGATGATATGTATATGCATCTAAAAATTTTAAAGCAATAGTTTTTTTTTTTTGAAATTGCTTAAGACCTCTGACTTTTGTTTAGCCATGGACGGAAGCTGTTGCGTCATTGTAATTATTTCTTAAGTGCAGTCAGGCTGGTTTTGTTTGTACTGCGTCTCACTCGCACTGGTTGAATAATTTATCTCTATTAATTGTATTATTAGCGGCTATTTTGCAGAATTTCGTTGCCAACCACGTTGCTGCCTCTTTCTATGTGAAGGCATAGCTCGTGTAAAAAATGATTAAATTATTACATAGTTCTGAACAACGGTATACAAAATCTTAAAATCGGATTGAAAATGGTCACACAGTGAACAAAATTACGAAAGGGCGGTATCTGTAGGCGTGGCAAAAAATAAATATATATTTTTTTAATTGTTTTCACATTATCTTTAATTCTGAATCACTTTTTTTTTTTTGTATGGAAGGCGAATCACTCTAGTGTACAGTCAGACACAGGAATCTACGCATACATATTCTGTTAATACCATTTTAATCATATAGTCTTCATTACTCCGCCCATATTGTGTGCATATACTTTACAAATGTACTTTGTTAAAGTATTTTTATATAAATGAATAAATATTATATAAATATTAATATCCGTAAACGTTTATTACGATCTCATTTAATAAAATTCTGTCAAATAAGTGCTGGTACCTATTTGATGATGGAAATTTATAAATCCTCTTTACAAAATTGAGAAGTGAATTTACATTTTCCCAACTGATGGGTTTTGTATTACCTGCATTGATCTACTTGATTCTCATATTGCTGCCCATATACTTGATGCCCTTGAGCTTTTTGTTTTTCCAGAGTTGTGCTATTTATTCGGAACGGTTTGAACATTGACGCTGTTCATATAATGAAACTTTGGGCTGACACACTAGATGAAAATAAATCCAAAACTGCGAAGCTTTAATTTTTGTGCAACAGCAAACATTGAAACTGGCGATCTCGTGGCTGTTATTCGAGTATTTTATCCATTTGAGCATTTAGGCGCTCAAGAACAGCTGCCAATCATTTTTTTGTTTTACATATATTCTTGCCGGAAAACTAAACACAGCCCTCATGAAAGTCTATATGTAAATATATAAAATTATTACTTTCATTTTAAAATCACCTGATAACTTTGAAAACAGTTTATTTATTTATTTATTTTTTTTATTGAAAATGAAATTGAAAAACATTGATACGCATCAACGTGATCATTTGGTTGAAAACAAACAACTTAATATTCCTGGGAAACAAAAATCAACCCATAAACAAACAAACAGCACAAAAATATTCACGAATCGCAAGAATAACATGAGAAACATAAACAACATTAAAAAATAAACAAATTTATTTATTTTGCTGAGACAAAAAAATGTTTAAAAAAGTTGAGAGTTGAAATCTGAAAATTTTTTTTGAAAGCAAAAATTTAATTTAATTTATTGTTACAAGAAGAATTATGGCTATCAACTTTTTGGATGAATTCAGAGAATGAATAAATCCGCTGGCCGGCTGCAATTCATGCCTCACTTGCATCTTCAAGTTCCAAAGTTGTTTTCGGCTGTCTAAAGAGTCTTTTAATTATGTTTTATCAGATATAAATATCTCCGGTCATATGTCGACCATCCGTACTGCGCCCTCGCAATTACGCTGTGTGTAATATTTGTAAGCAAAGCCTTTTGCTTGTCTGCAGAAACACCTAGAGCCTGCGGCAGGAATCGAACCTGCGACCTCGTGACTGTTGGGCAGGTGCTCTATCCACTCAGCCATCCAGGCTTTTATCATTGTGTGATAAAAGGGCACGTATTATTTTTTTACTTTCTGAGGCAAAGTTGTAGCCCTTCTCTAAGAACAAAAATTTGAACATAAAATAAAAACCCAATACGGGCTGTACGGAACATGAGAAATCAATTCGATGTTTTGACCGCTCAAAATTCATTTGTCTGACAGAGACGTGCACGTTGTTCTGTATTTAATTCGTGATTAATAATGCCGTTACTACTAATTTTTCCTGCAGATACCTTTTTTCTCAGGCACTCTCTCAGTAAGTAACCAATTTTTGTAAGGTAAAGTTATTCCAACCACCCTCGTATACTTTTTATATATTTTATACGGTGAAAAAGAAAGACGTGGGAAAACTTATTAAGCTGATTCTTGCTCAAACTCACTATTGATACTACCACATTCCTGAGTTTAAATAATTTATTTAAATGAAATTTTTATATGACACATTTATCGAAAAATGTCATAAAAACAAATAAAACAGTAAGAAAAGTTAATTCTCCAAAGACAATAAGTTAAAAGATGTGTGCTGAGATAAATTATCAATGAGACTTCAATAATTTAAATAATTACTTGTTGTTTATTTATTTATGATGTAATCATAGTTGATAATAAATAAATATTAGTAATGATAGGCATTACTAGTTAAATTCTTTTTGTTGTAAAGGTAAAATAATTGATGAGTATATCATTACTTTAAGCTCGTTTGAGATTATGATTACCAAATCTTTAAAAAATAATTAGAATCGTTTAAAGTTTATGAATAAAAATTGCAATACATTAAAAGTAAACTAAAAGTAATGCGGTTGCCCTAAGGCAGCTGAAAAACCAATCTATTTGCTGGTTTCAGCAGTAGCACAGAATTGACACCAGTGCCTTGTTTCTGCAATCCTCGAATGGCGAAAATTTCTCGCATGGAACGGTTGAATTGAGAGGAAAAATATGATTTGAAACAAAATGGCGAATTTGTTTCTGTAATTTTGACATGTTTTCACATCTTAACACATCACTTATCTGCCGAAATTTTGATTTTGCCGTAATTTATTGTAAATTGTGGATTAAATGTGTTTCTGTAACAGTAGCATTCAAGAAGTTTCTCCTCAATTGAGCTGTCAAAACATGACACAAATAAAGATGGCGCGAGATTGCAATTTACAAGTGAAAACAGCAATAAATATTTAAAATAAAACTATTTATTTTGATGTTAATTTTTGTGATATTTTTGTTTTGAAATGACACTTTTCTTAACTTCTTTTCTTGTTTGTTGTTGTTTCCGACTTTTTGACAGCTGCTCAAAGGGTTTGATAAAGACGTAATTAGCGCTGCCTGTTTTCGATGGCATATACAGAAACGCCATTTTTCTCACTAATCGAAAACGATAGAATTCTTTTGTTTCACACTAAATTATAGAAACGTGGCACGAAATTGTCAGGAAATAGTCATGTTATTAAATAACAACGCATTTCGTCTAGCAACGCGAGTCAAGTGAAAGACAACAAATTTCAAGTAATATATATATAACTCTCTTCCTCTCTCTTAGATTTAGCTGCCTGTATTTACATTTGATTTATTTAAAAGGAACTAAAAATAATTTTCCTTAAGTTTACGAGTAAACTTGGAAATTTTCTTTAGTTATAATAATTGTGTTCATTTACTAAAATGTTTTACTGAATGTTAATTATTACAAATTAGTAACAACTATTGCTGTTATTAACCCAAAAGTTGCTAACAATTGGTAACGAGAAAGCATCAAAAGAGCGTAAAAAATTGAGAGACTGAAAAAAGTTTTTACTAGTAAAAATTTTTCAAACAGCTGTTTTGCGCTTGTGTTTACAAAATAAATTACTTAAAATATATTCAAGAATGTAAAATTTTATAATATTTTTGAAATTTAAAATTTTTAGTTGCATTAAAAGTATATAAAAGAGTAGATATCACAATTTTGCTTTAATTAGGATTAAAAGCCTTAAAATAAGATGTTTTACTTAATTGAAATAAATAAACAAAAAAAATTATCTGGGTGAGAGGATGTACAAATGTAGTAAATGTAATTAGTGTTGTACATATTATGAGTACCTATTTACCAGTTGCTTAGTGATAAATATATACTTGTCTATATCCTAAAAAATATTTGCAAATAATTTAAATTAGCTTTAAATTAAAGTCTCTTCAATTGAGTATAAAATCATTAAATAAATCTTACCTTTGCAGGTATAGCGTTTATACATTGTATTTACATTGTTATTGTAGATTCGTTGAATAATGATGGATAAAGTCCTTTTTAATCTTATATTGTTAATAAATATAAATCTGAAAAGTTCTTTTTTTCTTCAAAAATGATTAATATTTTAGAGCCTTCTAAAAATTTTTTGCGAATATAAAACCAGTTGTTAAGTACTCAAGTACTCATTACAACACTACTACTTCAACTTGCAAAATTTTGCTATTTTGAGAGTAATTTTGGAAAATTTGTTGTTATTCTCGTTACCAATTTTTACTGGTAAAGTACATGAACACACCTAATATTGAACGCTATAACAAATCACAAAAAAATCCTTCTTAATAAAAAGAAAATAAGAAAAATATCGAACTTAATAAGATAACCCGATAAGCCGAATCTTAAATACCCTTCACAAAACTAACGTATTTTCGGTACCAAAAAATGTTTAAGTTTGCCGAAAAGTCCAGTTTCTTGAGATATCGGTTTTCGCTATATCTAGCCTATATATGGCCCGATGTCCAAAAAACCTTTTTTTTGTTTCAAGATATCTATTTTTTACGCCTACATGGTCATTTTGGTGTTAGAACGTGTGTCAGTTCACCTAAAAGTTCAATTTCTTGAGAAATCGGTTTTCGCTATATCTCGGCTATATATGGACCGATGTCCAAAAAATTTTTGTTTTACTTTAAATTAGCTGTTGTTTACTATTATGTGTTTTTGGCACAAAAAAGCGTTTTGGCTTACTAAACCGCCCGACTTCTTGAGAAATCGGTTTTAGCTATATCCCGATTATATATGGACCGATGACCGAGAAAAATTATTTTTGCTTTAAATATCTATTTTTTACGACTACATGCCAATTTTTGTGTAGGAAAGTGTTCAAGTTTACCAAAAAGTTCAATTTCTTGATATACCGGTTTTCGCTATATATCGGCTATATATGGACCGATGTCCAAAAAACTTTTTTTTTCAGATATCTATTTTTACGCCTACATGGTCATTTTGGTGTTAGAACGTGTGTCAGTTCACCTAAAAGTTCAATTTCTTGAGAAATCGGTTTTCGCTATATCTCGGCTATATGTGGACCGATGTCGAAAAAATTTTTCTTCACTAATGACTAAGTCAAATCCAAATATTTACTTTAAATCAAAAAATTTTCAAAATTTCCATACAAAATGCAAATTTTTTCCGAGGTACCTCCGGTGTTTCGGATATATCTCAGCTATTCGTGAACCGATTTTGCTGAATTTAAATAGCGATTCCTCGTGGACAATATGCAACATATTGGTGAAGAACGAAGTTTCTAAGTCAAATAGTTTCTCAGAAACTTGATTTCAACAACTCACGGACAGACGGACATCGCTCAAATAACTTCTGTATTAACGCTGATCAAGAATATATATACTTTATAGGGTCGGAAATGAATATTGAAAAATTACAAACGGAATCACAAACTTAGATATACCCTTACAGTATGAAGGGTATAAAGCAGTTTCTACCACAATTTTTACTGTTAACATTATTAATTGCATACACTAGCTGCTCTCATTTAGTCATTGTTTTTTGGGGATGCGGTATTTTGCCGTACTGCTCATGACTGGGAACATATGTGACACTATTCAAACATATGATACGGCCACTTTGACATACGTCATTTCTAAGATATCTGGTTATATCTGTGTTCTTAAATGGCTTTTAGTTATCACAACATTTTTTTAATCCCTTGACCTACACTCGTACTAAAACGTTAAAAAATAAAAAAAAGTAGTAATAAAACACAAATAAATAAATACAACTCCAACAGTGGATACTATTTGCTGATGTTTATTGCAAAATAAATTTTCAAAAATAAAAAATAAAAAAAAAGAAAAATAAGAAAATAAATATGAACGCATCAACAGAAAAGGAAAAAACTTAACACAAAGTAAATATTGATTGTGCATTATGAACATCAGTTGTCATGTTGGCCATACTTTTCTTTTGTTATCTATGTCAACAAACGAACATATGCACCGACATACATTTGTATATACAAACGTATGTAAATAAACAAAAATATCAAACCAGTAGCAGAGATAAAAGTTTTCTGTGTTTAACCCTTTTCTCTTTCTTAATAAGATAAAAGAAGTTCTTACACAAATAGAAATTAAGCAGAAGGTATGAGCAGATTAATAGGACTTGAAAAACATCAACAGAAACATATTTGGGTAGTAACTGGTTAAAGTTAAGTTGGAAAGTTTAATGAAATCGTAACTCCTCTGTGGACAAAGCATTTCGGCTTTATATTTTGAAGCAGGCATAGTTAGAAAATGGTTTTCGAGTCCACGTGCTACATTTTAAGAATCTTATGGTCTCGTTTAAACCGTGGCAGAACCTTTCCATATCATATACGAGAATAGTTGTATCGGTCATCACCAGCCATAGCACCTTTAGGAACTACGCAAAATGGCTGGGTGGAAACTGTTAAGTTGTGGGAAAGGAGGTGTTTTGTACTTTCTTGATACTTGCTATGCACTAGACAATGTCTTTCTTAGATTTATAAGAGCTTGTTGGAAGCGTTAACGATGCAGTTGCGTGAATTTTTTTATAAATAGTAGCAAATCTGTCCTATTAGCTTCCAATTTTTCCAATTGCCTCTTATCACTCTTTCAATTTCTTTTTTTTTTTCTTTCTTGTTGTCTATATATTTCCTTTTCCTGTTTTCCCTCTTTAGAATATGCAGGGGCCTACTAATGAGCCCAGGTGATGTCTTCTTAGTGTCCTGCCCTGCTTATCTAACCCTTATAAAACTTATTTTTTTTTCTTTCACACGGGGATGCCATTTAGGTAAGGGTTACCTTTAGGCTTGGTAGACAGGCATATAGCTGGTTACAAATTTTATAAATATAATAACTGGCATAAAATAGTTTGTTGCATATTTTATTTTCTTTAAGCTTCAAAGCTCCTTTCGATTTTAGCTTGAATCGCACACGCAAACACTATTCTCCATGAACGTCAACCAACTGAGCCATCGTCGTGGTCAAATAAAAGTTTGGTCTCTGATATCGCTCGACACTTTAAACAATCGACAACAAATCACTCGCATGATCGCCACATTATATATCGAATAGTCGAATGTCAGGCTTTATCTTTTAACGTAACCCATTTACTCAAACTGAATTCATTACGAGGTGACTTTTTCCTGCAGAGGTGGAAAAATAACAAGCCAGTTTTTATATGCCTAAACCACACTGTAAAAAAAGTACAAAGAAAATGACGGCTTGATACGAACCAAGGCAAAGCAGCTGATAAACATATGCGTTAAAAGGACAACCTTGTAATAAATTCGCTTGTACTTACTCATTTGTCAAGGCGAATTCAACAAAGTTACCTTAATCGACGTTTACCTCGCGTCTAGCCACTGGACAATTTTCATACATATTCATGCCAAGTTTTATTCCATATACACAAATGTAAACAATGTTTAGCAAACGCAGGCTTGTCATCATGTTTAGTGCTATAATCATATTAAAAAATCTTTGCTCACTGTCAAATCAAATGCTTATATTACCATACCAACTATTTCGTAAAATAAAATTCTAATTTGAAATAAAACCGTTAAGACAAAGAAAATGACGCAACAAACCATGCTCGAACTGCTGGCCTGTCAGTTAAGGCTGTGTCAGATACAACTTTGTCTTTGCGTGACATTTCTAACTTTAGCCAAAGCGTAAAATAAAAGTGTACGGCAATAAAACCTTTGACAACAAGCACACATGTTAACATATACAAATGTTTGTAATTTTACATTCAGCTCAAAGCGCTCAAAAGATGGAGTTGCTCAACTTTCGCTTCGCGTTGCGTTAAAAGTTCTTTATGTGACATGCTTCATAAAAATCTGTTCATTTTATCTAAAATGTCATCAAAGCGAATTCGTAACGCAAAGTGAAGCAATGGTTTTATCTGACATGGGCTTAATATTGCAAAGACTAAATCCATGCGCCTGAATACAAACTGCACAACTGGTTTCCACCTAGAACTCCTACGCATTGAGGAGGTACAAAGCTTCTCCTACCGGGGGGATATTAATTTCAATCAACGGGGGCAGTCACGAAGTCATATTTCATAGGCAAAACAAGCTTTTGGCACTCTTCATAAAATCTGGACATCCCCAAAGATTGCCCTTCGCACAAAATTGCGTTTGTTCAACACGAACGCAAACACCACGTGCTCTATGGTTCCGAAAGTTGGAACCTTTCTACGAGAGATTCAGATACCCTACAGGCCTTTATCAATCGTTGACTGCGCCGCATTGCTAGCATTTATTGGCCAGAAACTCTATCCAACAATGAGCTCTGGTTTCGTACTGGGCAACCGCCTATTGAGGAGGTCATACGGTCCCGGAAATTTAAAAGCTTTTAGAAACCTGCAAGCGACATAGCAAGGAAGGTGCCCGATTTCAACCCACAAGGCAATAGAAGGGCGGCCGCGCAACTCCTGGAAAGGCAAATTCTTTCAGAAATCATTAATTACGGAATAAGTTGGAATAAATGCAAGCATTTATAATAATCCTAAGTTCCTCCTAGGAATAAATTAAAATGACTAACAAACAATGCAACTCAGTATTAATTAAATTTCTGTGCGCTTTGCATCTTACATTACATTACATTTGACGTTTGGGCGTACGCAAATAACAGTCAGCTATTTGAAACCACATCACCCATTTTTCTTTAAATGGGCTTGTAGATTGGTACATTTACATCACACAAGCGTTAAAAGGATGAACCAGTTCATGTAAGCGTTAACAGGATGAACATATTTATTTTTATATTCCGTAGTAGTGTTCTTTTGCATACATACATTCCTACATATGTATGTATGTATGTATCTGTATGTATGTATGTATGTATGTGCTGAAGCATTTGTAATTGAAATTATTTATCCGTATTTCCATCACCAGTGCTTTGATTTAATAAAATTTTAAATCCTTAATAATAAATGTCATTTTGTTAAATACCTGTCACATGTATTCTTTGTATCATTTATTAATTATAAAATTATTGTATTCTGTCAGACAGGCTAATGACATGCACATGTTCCACGTTTAATGGATGGTTGTGTCGTTGCATTGAAAAGAAAAGTGAATTTCTTACATTTGAATAAATTTTGCAATTAGGATTCTCATAGAATTTAATTTTAAAGGTTTATTTTATATTATTTTTTCACTTTTGATTCCACCCACTCTCTACAATTCATATTTATTTTATTTATTTTTTTTTTTTTTTTGTATAGAATAAATGAAACCACGAAAAATAATAAATGGAGAAAAAAATCAAACACTGAAGTCATGTGTCACTTCAAAGTCACAGTGTCTATTTGAGGTTGGCTGTCTGCCTGATTATATTGCTCCATCTATTTTACTTGTACCCGCTGTGTCCGTCCACCAAGAGATGCTATCTTATTGAGATATTTATTGCTCTCAAAAAAAATAAATAAAATCAACATACGCCAACAACGACCACAATTGTACTAATGTTTGTTAGAGAGTTAGGGTACTCGTAGGTTGGTTGATTGGTTGGGTGCTTGATTGTTAGCGGTTGCTGCCAGTGTACGTGTAGCATGTGTAGTTTCGTATTTGTTACGGAAAAGGACTTGAAATTATCAAAGGCATAACATAGTTTGATATTTTAGTTTTTTTTAATTTTGCAATGATTTTCAGGGGATATTTAGCAAGCAGGCCTCAAAAGGTTTACAGATCAAATATGACCATATAATGGCAAACTTCAGATCCAGCGAGCTTGTGAGCAATCAGAAGAGTTGTAGGAAACAGCTGATTTTATAATCGCCGGTACTTGTTGGTAGCGTTTTCGGATGCATTGACGACAGCTGAAACTGCAATATTGAGAAATTGTTGAACTTTAATAGGTTTCGGCTAATGCAGCCCTCAAAAGATTGCATTCTCTAAAAAGACCGTTAGTACATCTTCCGAAATTAAAATATTTGAGGGACAACCAATATTTGTGGGTGCAACGAATTCTTGCCAAAGGATGCGCTGAAATTCCTTTTGTCGTGGAAAGAGACAAGTGGATGCGATATAAATATTAATTCTGTTTATTGTGATTTCTATAAACATTGTTGACTGCATTCGATCCTAATGTTGGGAACTGTCAGCATTCTTATTTGTCTACCATTTTTATTGTTTATAAATAGGTTGAGTGAAAACTTTTAGAGAAAAATATTTTAGAACTCATATCGTAGTGAATCACAACAGTTCGCACCTGGAAGTAGCAGGTCAATACGACAAAGTAAAACGGCGTTGAAAAACGGCCAAAAAGAGATAATAAATGGAGATAATAATAATCAAGTAAATCTGTGCATTTCGCTGATATGAACTTCTATGATTACAACCTGGTTAAATTTTAACTAACCGCTAATTTAGTCAATAGAACATAGATATTATAGACATTGCTCTGGTACCTTATACAGGCTACTTCTCAAGAGTTGTCGATTTTATTAATGTCACTAACATTGTTACTCACTAGACAACTCAGGAATCCAACCATCATTATCGGCAAGCCCAAAAATATAAAGAGCATCAGGTATTTGATTTGATCAACACTCTGAAAACGTCAACTTAATGTGCCAATCACAGCCACAACATTGCAGCCTGAGTTAGTTTAAGTATAAGTGTTGTACTAGCCCACGTTATGCATTATATGTGGCTCTAATTACAACAATGATCCTGTATTTGTTGCGTCCAATATGCAATCGTTCCTAAGATAACATACTATTATTTATAAAGATTGAGTCATTGGCGCAGATAATGGTCTTAAGTCTCCCCATTCTCATCCCTGCCATGGAAGTCTTATGCAATTTTGAACATATTTAGTATGGGTTGGCTAAATTTTGGTAAGCACCTCTTTTTATCCTGATTAGTATTCTCTCAAAGAATTCTTGTAATGGATCCTACAGCATTATCATTACATAGAAGCGATCAGTTTTCCATAAAGAAAGTGACTTAAGAGACTTTATTTATTTATTTAATTATACTTTGCAAAGTATATATGCAGAATATGGATCAGTAACTGAGCCCATATTTTCAAGATGGTATTAACAGAATATTTGTTGGTTCCTGTGACTGACTATTCGACTGATGCCTTCACATAGGAAGTGACAGTAACTTCAGTTGCCAATGAAAACGATACAGTTAATTGAGACCAATCAATTATTCAGTGCGAGTCAGAAGACCAAATAACAAAGACAAGCCTGACGGCACTTAAGAAATAATTACGATGACGCGAGAGCTGTAATGCAGCCCAGAGCTGCTTTACGACTGATTAAAACACTTTATAACGTGAGCTCCATATGCAGTGAATCGTTACTCTA
>BGZK01004361.1:0-14202 GCA_005406025.1 Eumeta japonica | reverse complement strand
ACTCTTCTGCTCGAAGTTTCGATTGGTTGTATCGAATGTAGTTTAGTCGCTCGCTCTCGACCTTAGCGTACATGTCAATAATAAATTGTTGAAATAGTTGGCGACACTTCAGAATATGATTAGATTGATTATCTCTAATCATGATACGATACGCATAAAAATCCTTACAAATGACTCCCTTTAATGTCATCGCGCCTGTTTTGAGATCAGTTTGATACAATTTGAGATGATATCCATCTTCTGCTCGCGGAAATAGAATGGATGGGGCGTCATACGACCTGTGTGTTTCAGCGACACGTTGCTTGGCTTTATCTCGTTTAGTGATAACAATATCTCGTCTTGTAATTTATGTACCGACAATTACCGCTGCAACTTCAGGAGCTACAGGAGCATTAAAGCGTCTTTTATGCTCATTTAATGGCGATTTGTCCGCTTTAATAATGACTTTGAAATCATCTGCTGACTCAGCTTCTTAAGCAAGTTTAAAATCTCTAACTAAACAATTATTTTCATGCAGCATAATCCGTAATTTAGCGATGATTTCCCGATTAGTTTTGTTACTGAACGTGCATCGTCGATCAATTTCTTTTTCTACATTATCTATGAAATAAATCTGCAAAAAACTGGGGATTTTCTTCAGATACTAGAAGAAGTGAACCAATCTGATGGTATATTTGTCCTTGCACTTTAAATGTAGGCGTAAAATTATTAAATTGTACAATATGTGTTGCTCCAAACGATGTCATTTGAAAATATGAATTATATTTTCTAATATGCTGAAGAAAATGCTTAGACTCCTTAGTAGTTCCAGTTACGTAAGTCAAAAGAGGTTCTGGTGGTTCAACCAATGGTGGTAAATAAACTTTACCATTGGAGCCAGGATACCGTCAGTTCTCTTTTAAACTTCTTAGCTTGACAATGTTCACATACTATATCCATTAAACCAATGTACACATCGGGATGCATCTTGTAATTATAATTTTATCGTTATTGTAGGCTTCTTTATTGAGAGTGGTTTTAGTTTTTAACCTAGTAGATGTTTCAGAATCTCTTATGGTTTTAAGACGCTGCGCGTTTCTCGTCGATCTTCCGATATTTGATTTCTTCGGTGGCATTATAAATATTATCAACTTATCATAAAGTAATTTCTACAACGTATTGTATTTTATATTTGTGTTATTATTTAAGATTTATTGACAGATGACAGATCGATCTTCCGATATTTGATTTCTTCAGTGGCATTATAAATATTATCAAGAGTGTATTGCCAGTTTGATTTATCTATATAAGAAAGTCTTAAGTTGTTAACTAATTATTCATGATAACCAAAATTATGAATATACTTACCCTTAACGAAATAACTAATTACTTTTTTCTGTATAAAATCATCATGTATTATATATTTATGTTATATATTTATTGACAGATGACAGATCTGAAGTTAGTTTATGTTTTTTGTGAATAAATTTTATTATTTAATCTAAACATCGCAGCACCACCTAATAGCGAGTTGCGTCAATGAGGATAGCATAATCGTCTTCTCCATATAAAAATACATGTACATATTAATTTTCATAACAATCAGTTAAACGATACGGAAGTCGGTACATTGCAGCGCCACCTGGCGGTGAGTTACGTCAATGGGGATAGCATAATCATTTTCTCCGTAAATATATATATATATATACATAATGATTTTCATGATAATCGGTTGAAGGAAGGAAATGTCGATACAGTGGAGCTCCGCCTAGTGGCGAGCTACGTCAATGGGGATAGCACAAAAACCTTCTCCGTGAAAAAATACATGTACATACCAATTTTCATAATGATCGGTCAAATAGTTTCTGAGTCTATCGATTTCATAATATACACATCCTTCTTTATATATATATATAGATAATAATAATGATTTGCTATGAACACTGAAATTTCCTAGTTTTGTCCTATAAATAATGAAATAAAGAAAAATTAGTTAATTGAAAATTAATTTGTTAAACATAGTTTAATAGTAATATATGCAAAAACCAATATCACATAGTTGCAACACTTATTGAAGTAATCAACTAAGAAAAAGAAGTAAAAATAATCACAGTAGCTTTTACCTATAAATATTGTTTAACTTGTAAGATGTAATGCAAACATTTAAAATTTTAGAACGGCTTCTTGTTTCATTAGCGGTGCATGTAGAAAGGGAACCTTTAAAATAATAGCTTTAAATAAATAATTATTATGCATAATATTTATAAATGTGTATTTTTAATGTTCTATAAATGTGATAATGCTTAAAGTTGTCTTTCTTTAATATTTAGTGTGATTATATATATTTCACCATCAAGTCTGTAACAAATAATAGATGCACATCAAACTTCAAATAACCAAACTAAAATGACTGAATGTCAATATGGATTCAAATGCTAATTCTTACAAATGTTATTAAAGTAATATTTCATAGATAAACTATCTCATAAATACTTTTTAATATGACAAAGTTCATAAATGAAATGATTGAAAAAAGCTACTATTGATGCAATGCCTTTTTTTCCTTTCTTATTAATGCTTATAAATTTTTTTTTATTTTACAACAGCAATAGCAATATCTATGTAAATAGCTATTATATACAATGTAGATTTTTTTGAGATCAACCTGGACATAAACATAAATGTGAACTGTTATATTAATTAGTCACAAAATTAGTGACGAAAATAATGTGTAAACAATTTGATTTTATTTTTAAGGAATGATTTCATTTTTGTGCAAATATTAAATAATATTTAATTTATATTCTCATTTGGGACAGTAGTATGTAAGACTGATAAATAGAAAATCAGAAAAAATCAAACACAAAATTGCCAAAAAAGTCTATAAGTTTGAAAAGTGTGAAATAAAATATAATTGCTTAAAAAAATATATTAGTGTAATTGATATATATTGTTGATGTTAATAATTAATCAATCAATTTCCAGAGGAACTTTATATTTTATATTTTTCGTCCTTTAGTGACAACATAATTGCATAATATTTAATATTTTTACTATAATAACTTGTGACCTTTTTATACTTGTTAACTTATAAGCTTGTTGCACTTGTCAATGATAACGACAGACTACGTAATAATTACACAGGGTCATTTTATAAAATTCCTTGTAACAGATTTTGAGAAATGGATATAATGATAATATTATCTTCCTGGAAAATTACTTATTGAGCTCTACATGTAATTCCAATTTGAAGATTAGTCTGAAATATTAAAAAGAGTTTTCATTTACACACTGTTCTACTCTATTACACGCATTATACACTGTTAGTTTTAATTAATTATATGTATTATTGTTGAATAGAGTATCCAATTTACTTTTCATAGGCTATAGATATGATGTAATACACAAATCACAACAATGAGACTAATAAAGCAGCTTCGCTAAAATAGTTTTAAGTTTATAGCTTTACAGTTTTCTTTGTAAGGGTTTTATTATTTACCGAAGAGTTAATTAGTTTTGAGAAGGAATGATTAATTTCTTTAAGAATAACAACAAAATGAACTGTCGACTATTATTCAATTTTTGTTTGACACTAATCAATTTCATGTTTCTCATACAGCATATAAGTTGTTGTAGTCATTTTGAATTTAAACTTAGTTCTAAGATTTTTCCTCATGAAGACTTTTTCTTTAATCTAAGGTTTACAAAAATATATATGTTTTAAATTGCATTTTAGGATATTTTAATTGCCAATGATAGGCTTGCATGTCGTGTTTTGATATCAATCTCAATTCTTGAAAAATGCATAATATTTCTTAGTCTACTACATTTATTAAGACTGACTCTATCTACCTTTATACATTACAACTCTTTTATTATGATCTGTTCTTATTGACACTATTTGTTGTTTGATTGCATTATAAAACGTCACAATGGCTGGCATAATTCTGGGGCTTAAAGTTAATAAAAAATTTGAATTTGTTATGGAAAAATTGAATTGAATTTCTTTTGAATCCGTTATTAATAAAATTTCTCACCATCTTTAGGGTTCCGAGCCAAAATGGCAAAAACGGAACACTTTTTTCGTCATGTCCGTCCGTTCGTCCGTCCGTACGTGCCACATTCATTTTACTCAAAAACTACAAGAATGTATATTGGTGAAATTCCGAGTATAAGTGTCTAATATAAGCCGCTACTTAGTTTAGTAGTTAAATAACAAAAATAAATATTTCTAAGGTGGCACTCCATACATGTAACAGAAACTGAAAAAAATTTTTTTCAGTTAACATCAACTTATGGTACATATTTCAACAGCTCTTTTAAAAATACTTAAAGTTTCTACACAATTTTTTTTATTTAGTGAATATTTTAGAAGATAATTGCTCCGAAATTAGCATAAATTGTGTCCCCCTTTATTTTTTAAACCTTGTGCGCAAAAAATATTAAAAAAAAAAAACTTAAAAATACTTTCAATGAAAATAATTCCGAACATAATGAGATATACCGTTTTGCTGGTGCTTTTCAGTTTACACTAATTTAAGAGTAACATTTGACACACTTTGTTTCTGTAATTATAGGCGATTAAAGTGCTTCTACCTATTCTGTGTAGGGAATGTGGAAAAAACTTAACATACTTTTTTTCATCTGTAGTACATTTCTTAGTAGTAATGGCATCGGAACCCTTCGGTGAGCATGGTCCGACATGCTCTTAGCTGATTTTTTTTATTATATTATATTATATGCCAATACAAATATTTTTTTGGTTTGATCCAATTTTATGCTAATATTTCATGAAATAATATTTTGGACTTGCGCCTTAATTGTGCGTTGGTTCGCATTTGATTTACTATTTTCCAGATGCTAATTAATGTTGTCTAATGTTAATTTTTGTCAAAGGATTATTATAAAAATAATATAAAATAAATCCAGAAAAATCCATAAAAGAAAAGAATGAATTTTATGTTTTATCAGACAAATAATAATTAAAAGCAGATTACTTTTATTTTAGTATTTTTTTAATACATCTATTTCAATCACTTAGCTATTATCACATACAGTTTTAAAAAATTATAATACATTGATAATCGCCATTCATACCGATACCTATGGTAAAGTTTAAATAAATACATTTGTCCATTTCTTATTTTTAAATGGATTCTTATGAAATTACATTTGCCTACAATTATGTCATAAAACAACAACTATGACTGACTATACAGATCGAGACATTAAACCCCAACCAAAGTCTAATTTATGACCTGTAGTCTTAATTTTAAGTTATTGCTTATATTCGTGATTATAATGTCTACATGTCTATAATCTTTATTGTTAAACTTTAAGAAAAATTGTATCAAGCTTTTGGGATTTAGAGTGAATATAATGATAATAATTAAGCTTTATTGCATCTATAATACTTAATAATAAATTGTTAAATATTATATTTATCCAAAGGTATTACTTATACGGCATAATAAATGTATCATTCTTCTCATTTGAATGTTGTTTTACTTCATATATTTTAATAATTATCAATTTTTAGGGTTCCACAGCTAACAGCAAAAGAAAACTCTTATAATTCCATCATATCCATCTACTGCTCCATCCATATGTGACACCCTTATAACTTCATCATTTTTTGATCGATTCTTATAAAATTACACAAGGAGGAATCCTATTCTATAAACTGCCCTACAATTATGTACAAAAGTTATAAAAGAAACAAATTTAAGGGTAACATTCCAAACATAAAATTGAGGGATATTTTTTTCACAATATTGAGTGGACTATTTTTCTTGGTTATTTAAAAATGCAGGAAGAATTCTCAAGTAAGACTCCTCTTAATATAATTTAATTAGTAATAAAGTGGAGTTTTCCGATAATTAGCACCCAAAGTTATTTAGTTTATGTATGTCCCTCTAATTTAAAAGCGTTTTTTAAAAAGCTGAAAAGATACACAATAATAGAGTCTTAAAAAAAGTAAGTCAATGTTGACATAAGTATACTAATCTTCACTGCCGATCGAAAAGCGTGTGGTCAGGGCCAACTAATCTGACCCTCAGATGAACAGGCAGCAGCGTCGGCATAACTAAAAGTAGATTTACACCACTACGGTTGGTACCACTATTAGTTGGTACTCTCTATAGTTAAGGGTGAAAATTACGCCGAAAAGCTCCTTATAATGACCACACTAAAAAGATGGTATCTGGTAACCAGCCCCTCCGTTGTTCCAAGCTAAGGTAGCGGTCGTGAACAGTGCGGAGCAGGTTGCTAAGAGTTTCTGGCTCTGAGAACATGACTACCATCCCAGACAACTTAATTTGACATCTTGCAATGCACGCACTTGAAATTTAATGAGAAGAAAGCCAAGTTAGAAAAAGCAGTAGACACTGCACTGACACTATAGGTTTATCAAAAGTATGAAGATAGAAAGGTGACGCAATGTACCATCAGTTCGGCAACCTGTTCTAGGTACTACTAGGAAGGATTTACTTATCTCAAGGTGGAGTCGGTTTTATCATCCATAAGTCCCTCACAACAATGCAGTGAAGGTCGTAAGTAGTCGTGTAGGATAGTCAGAACAAAAAATAAAACGATCCTGTTATTCTCCTGGGAGGAAAAACACCCTTCTCTCAGGCATTCTCGCTGCTGTCATCTTTGGGGGACCCGGGTTCGGAGGAGCCGATCACACTTCGCACTATAAGTGTTGATGCGATGTCGGTGTCCTTCGAGAGTGGAGAAGTCGTGGAACGACTGGGATGCATTAAAGCATCCGAGGTTCACGAGGTCGTGGTGTATGAGGATCGAAGTGAAAACCCAAACTGCCTCCTGTAACGCGATCCGACAAACGCAGTCAATATAGCCGATACCTGGGGGCATTCCATAACAAGCGAGGGTTTGTCAGGTTCCAAACGTCTCTAGCAATGCATAATCGAAGACAAGAAAGCGGAGTTGGAGGACAGCAGGCAGAGAGCTCACAGACAAAACTCCGAGTCTAACGAACGCATCCGTGCTTTCTTGGGGGCATTAGAAGAGCCGAAAAAGCTTGCCCGGACATAAATGTCTGCAGGGAGCAAGTACATCCCAAGCAAAGAGGAAAAAGCCAACATTGCAAATAGACCCTAAAACCGCGCCAACAAGAGCCCAAAAAGGGGAGGTCGATCCACCGGCCCCATTTCCTATAAGGCGACTACGAGACCACTACATAAACGCGTTTTTTTAAAGAGTTCATAGCTTTCACTTCAGCAACGCTGAAAATCCACAAAGCCACATGCGAGGGGATATTAGGTTGTACCGAGATAAATCTGAGACACAGTTGACGGCTGCGCTTGAGAGCGTGGAGGCCGCCGTATATGACAACGACTCTCAAACAATCCTGAGATGAAAAGTGATACATTTGATGGTACGACAAATGGTTTGGTGGCCTGTATAAGGAACAGACGGACCGTACAGAAAGACCAAAATTCATCACCCCCTCGTATGACCCGATAGTGGTCACTGCTCGATGCACGAGGGTTGCGCTGGAGGAGAGAATCTTGGAGATGGTAAAAGCCACCACAAAACGTAAAGCTTCCGACGACGCCCAGGAAGACTGTGAGGTGCCCGATATAACATGGGTCAATGGAGTCCCAAGCTGCGGTAAAATAACATAGGTCGTGAAATACTTTGAATTAAGGAGGGACGTTATCATTGCCACAACACGAGAAACAGCAAGAGACCTCAAAAGAAGCTTGGCCAACTGGGAGCTGACGCATGCAACAAAGTGAGAACGATAGCGTCGGTCTTAGTAAATAGCTTCTAGGGACCGAAGAGCTGTGATCGACTGATCGTAGATGAGACCCTCATGAGCCACTTTGGAGCAATTGTTATGGCGACACGGCTTACCGGTGCAAATACGGTCCTTTTGATAGGCGATGTTAACCAACTCCCCTTCATCGATAAGCTGAAGCTATTCGAAATGCAGTACATTCGATCAAACCTGGTGGCAATGGTCACAAAGGAACTGCTCTACACCTACAGGGACCCGATGGATGTAGCATATGCTCTTAACGTGGTATATAGTGGCATATACTCATCCTTGACTCGGGTCCCATCATTACGGACGGAGAGATACAGTGACGCAAACATCCCGAAAGATCTCCCAAACACACTCTACCTAACGTATACAGAGGTAGAGAAATAATCCTTATCACTCAGGGATTCGGAAAGGGAGAACACATGTCCTGACCATCCACGAGGCACACAACCTGACATTATGAAGGAACTGTCATCGTGCGGATCGCGGTGAAACATAAAATACACAAAATGTATTACACGCCGTGGTGGCAATAACGCGCCACACTGTCAATTGTGTATCATCACACAGACGACGGTGAAGACGCAATCGGCAGATTCATTAAAAGGGCCGTGACTGCTAACGAAAACAAAATAAAGGACAACAATGCAAAAATAGCCATTCGAAATAAAGGCAAAAGAATCATGAACGTCCTCGCAGAAAACTGGAAACAATAAATAGACGATGCGGACTTCTGATGCCACCCTTGCCGAAAAACAGACATTGTATTCTTCTGTCTTACGCCGCATAAATATACGTGTCTGAAAAATGTCAGTGATGCGTGTAAATAAAGAATATTTACAATAAAAATAGATACGTAAGGAGATTTAATAGGGAAGCGAAAGTGTAAATAAGTGGTGCTGAGCGAATACTGCTCTTATTAACTGTTAAAGAGTAATGTATAAAAAAATAAATTAAGGACTTCAATCAAAAAAAAGTATGGACTACGAGTTTATAGATGTAAAAATATGTCACAAAAAAAGACGTAAGTGTGTCAAGCTGGGTAATGTATATTATACTCAAAATTGCCAAACGGTATTTGTCAAGTCATACAAGTATATGCGCAGGTTTCGAGACATCTTGAATTTAGAAGCCTTACATACCGACCCACTACAGCGTAGTGATAGGCGATTTCAACTTTTAACTATAGCAAACGATACAGCCATGAGTTGAAAATGGGGTGATTTGATATCGGGCAGCGAAATTCAGGAAGGCAGCGACGGGTCCACGTCTTAGAAAAAGAGGGACTTTTCTGATATTTTTTCTTCAGGAAAAGGCTTAATAGAAAATATTGATCCAGGTTCATTTTATTAGCCTTCCCGAAGAAAGAGGCCTTAAATTACAAGAAGAAATGAGATAGACTTCCTATAACGGCTGAGCGGTAAATATTCAACGATGTCTTGGTGATCAACATCGGTAAAACCAGAAGGTACACAGTATAGTTAGAGGTACATTTAATTCACCTAAATGATAAATTAAGAAACATCTCCTTTAATGAAGTTTACGATTCGTTCAACAACTACGTCCAGTACCCTAAAATTGTCACTCAAACTTTAAAATAGCTTTAAATGACTAAGCGAATGCGAAACTGTAGACGATGTAAACAATAGGTTTGTAGAAAGTGTCCAAACCGTCGGGTTAAAGTTCTTAAAACCAAATGTCAAAATAGAAGACAAAACTCTATTATGATAGCTACTCTAATAATTAACGGATAATAAAAGACAAGATGTAAAATTACAGTCTTCAACCGATATGTCGGATTACAGACGACAGGTTTGCGATACGACATACGTCACTACAAATTGTATTGAAAAGCTGATTGAGCAAAATAAAAGCTTCGAATGTTTACAAAAAAATATATCGGTTGAACAAAACTAGATGATAAAGCTGAAAACTGATAAGGGCTATCGTAAAGCTGAAAACTGACTGATAATCATCTTATCAAAATCAGAAATTTTAGAGAGATTGAGAACTTCTATTGACAGAAACACATCAACATAAAAATCTGTTATGAGCTAAGCTAGAAATCCTCGACCGAAGTTGATCTGACCTGCACAGAGTATATATCTATTGTCGATGTATGAGTTTGAGAAGGCCCTCAAACAACTGAAAAACAATAAGACATCATCATTAACTTCTAAGGGCGGATGGAAAAATTAGTACTTCAAATCTTCCTGAAGTTATTTAATTTCGCCACATTCCTTTTTATAGAATTTATAAAGAGTAAACGAGCAAGAAGACCATTAGAAAGTAAATAATCACTGCTGCCCATGAATACCAGCAACCCTAACTGCCACGACATTACGCTACGAGTGGCAGCGGCAGCGGCGATCGGCGAGGGGCCGAAACAAATACAATGCGATGAATGAAGCATGCCATGAGTCGCCGCTGCTGGCGGCAGCGCGCGCGGCACAACGGTCGGCGGAAATAAAGACACTAGCGAGCAGTGACTTGTTATTTTAATTAATTTTAATCTCTCTGCTAGCGAGTAGGAAAGATGCTACGACTTATAGCGGCGCGAACCAGGGTGAGATATCTCCGAACAATAAAAATTTCCATTTTATGTCCAGACTTTTGGAGCATATGTATATAATTAATTACCTATCCCAGTTTAGACTATAAACTTATTGCAATAGTGTCTATATTTATATTTATTAAATATTTGACTTGTTTTATTATATATTAAATTTTTTGTCATTTGTGGCAGTTCTGGAATCACAGTAATAGATAGCCATAATAATAGAATATGAAATTATCCTGCTAAATAATTTATATAAACTGTTTCTTGAACATCTTTATTCGGTTGCTTAATATTGAATAGTGTTGCTATTTTTGTAAGATGTATTATCGTCATTTTTTAAACTCTAGATTAATTTATTTCTACTTTTACGCAATTTCTTTCAGATTTTTCCACAAAAACATTAATTGCTTCGTGTAATTACACTAGCGAATTGATTAACAATTCATAGCGGCTACTAATATATTCAGTTTTTTATTTAATTTGGATTCTATTTAAATGTAAGGACAACACTAAAATTATTTTCCTTCCATTCTGCTAGAGAAAAACGCGCCAATTTTTCGTTTCGTTATTAATTAATTAATCTTTTTCATTACCCTTAGTTTGATATTATTTCTTATTTGTTTATTCTTCTTCATATTTTCTTCTAGTTTAATTTCATATTAAGATAGGTCATAGGCATAGAATAATTCGTTAAGAGAAAGTAGACTAAGCATTATTTGGTTTTTTATTTCGTTATACATAAGTGTTGGTTTTTTGTTAAATAATTTGGTATAAAGATTTAGTTAAGAATGTCTTCCAAGAAATGCTGCGTACGTTCGTGTAAAAATAGTAAGTACAAGTTTTATTATGTTCTGGAATAATCGTGTGAAAAGCGGCATGTATATATATACACATTGCCACAGTTGGCACTGAAACTATATTCAAACATTTTTTTTTATGTTTTACAACATTTCTCAACTAATGGAAAAATATTTACTAAGCTACAATTTCGGGAATATAAAAAAAAGTGGGAGGGCGTAGGTTCACTCGAAAAGAGAAGGTTTTGGTAATAACATATAAAAGAAGCTCTAAAGCATATAGAACTTTAATTAAAAATATATCACATCACTCTTTCTCGATTCGGAAAATGAAATAGAAACAATATTGCAATGAAATGCACATGCGTGCCCATATGAGCTGGTGATTAGATGATTACTATGTACAACAGAAAATATGAAAATTATGAAAATAACATGAACATTATAAACTTATATGACATTTATATATGACATGATAACTTATATAGTCCAAAATACTTTTCTTCTCGTCTTATTTCAGCCATTAAATATCATCCCAGAAAACTGTTGCCATGACCTTTTTGGCCGACAGACTCATCTTAGCCTTCTTTGGTACATGTTCACCTGGAGAAATCCGTTATCTGGATTGTACCTTTGTGTACGGCTGAACATCGCTAAACACTCCTTTGAAGTGATCACACGGTTGCGCTTGCGATTGAGTGTCAGCGATTGCGGCACCCATTCCGCGGATAGCTTTTAATTTCCAAATATCCATGTAAAATATGATGTACCCGCTCAGTTTAGATGCCTACGGCCTCAGCCACCTCATGCACTTTCATTGTCTGTTTGTCCAATGTCCTATGGATTCTAAGGATTTTATCGATGAGATCTGAAGTGAAGACCCTTTGGCCGACCGAACGTTCGGCGTAACTTGTACCTGGTACGGCCACAACGGAACTCAATAAACCACTTCTTAACCATTGAAATTGATGGTGTAGAGTCCCCATAGTATTTATCAGGCCATTTTAACTTATTTAGTCCAAATATTTAACTTATTTAGTCCAAAATACTTTTTTTCTCGTCTTATTTCAGCCATTAAATGTCTTCCGCTGAACATATCCCGCCCCTTATATTTCCAGAATGTACGATCTTAGGTCACCTGATGCAACCAACAGCCCGCGAACTTTACTGGGTCAGCTCTTTTCATCACACATTTGAACTGGTTTATGAGAGCTATAACATTCGTGGTAACATGTACTATTCAAAGACTTTTCTTTTGTCTTTAGAGACTGAGTTATGTTAGATTTCAAGATGCTTCATAATTTCTTAAACGCTGCTCAGTTGATCTAAATTTTTCATGTAACCTCTTCATGAAAACTGGATCTACCTAATCGGAATTTGTCCCAAGTAGAGGTGTTTATCAACAACTTCGATTAAAGAGTCCTCAATGATCACTGGAGTCTGTATTACTGTTTTTAGACCCATTTCCTGAAAAACTCCATTGAGTGTGGCCCCAAGTTATTCAGCAATTCCGCCATTATTACTATCTCGTTAGCAAATCAAAGGTGATGAATGTATTTACCATTGATGTTGATGCTGTACCCTCTCCAATTCAAAAGCTTGAGAACGTCTCCGATGCTGTAGAAAGGATTTCGAGATATGACATCTCCCTGTGTTATACCTCTATAGTTGGATTGGTTCTGCGCTTTCATTTTGCAATCAAACTGACATAGTGGCATTGTTGCACAAACATCTCAGCATTGCCATATAGCGATAGTCAATGTAGCATCACTGACGAGAATATAACACAACTCAGGTTTCGACTGAATTACTTTTTCGTACCTTACATACACTAAACTTTCATACTTTACATACACTAAATATCTAGCGTCCGATTATACTCGTTGGTTTTTCGTACAATTGGTCAAAGCGTGTGACTGTGGTCCACAATACTGAAGACTTTTAAAATTGGCTTGTCCAGTAGACTGAAAGAATCACAAACCGTATTTAACTGGAAGTTAATTACGGTTTGTGATAATCCTTGATAGCAATTTGTACGCTTAACTGGCGTGTGATGGATATGTAATCTTTAACAGCGTTATTTGGCCTTTCTTTAAGATCAGCCCCACCACAATTCCGTCTTCAGGCTTCAGAATTTTGCCTTTTTTCCTTCTAGCGTCGAGGAGGTAAGAAATGTATACCGCAATCCTCGCGCCCTACTCATGGTTAGTGTGGAGGAAACCCACTAAAAGTCCTTCTGGAGATGGTATAATTGAACCGGCTATGCTGTGTAGTTAGACAACTATAATAGCTTCACTAAACGCGGCCGGACGGCACGCGAGGGTGCCGACGGCGCGTGACATGCACTATGGACGACGCCTGAAGGGAGTCGTCTCGGCATTGGATGTTACAGGAAACCGTCACGGGTCGGCTTCCTATTCTTCTACTCGGCACGGGGCGGCCGGGCGGAGTAAGGGATCCAAATTCAACGACCTAACTAACTCGGGATAATATAGGCTCAGTCAGTCATGCGTATCGTTGACTTCATTAAGACTTTCTCCTGCCGCTGTAAGAGCGTCAGGTAGATCATTGAGTACATTCCATGGCTTGCGGATAAAATGGCTAGAATGTGGTGGTTCATAATTGACTGCTGCACGAAGGAGAGGGATTGGGATGAGATCCCGCGATGTCGACGAATCGCTTCGATGCGTCCTTCATGTATTTAGGTATGGTAGGGAATTCTAAGTCCCTGTGAAGAATTGCATTGCGGACGCACCAACTGCATCTGTTGCTGCTCTATAGAATTTATTTTGTATGACTTGCGACCTATCCATAGCTTTCGGAGCGGCGTGAGCGAAGACGAGACGCGTACGTCAACACCGTCCTAATGCACATTTTGTATAAAGTGCGCTTATTGCGCCTAGATAGTTTACTTTTCCTACCGAGCATGACTTTGAGCCTCGCTCTGCAGAAAATTGCAGTTTTCCTAACATGCTTGATATAATCTCGGAAACGGAGATTTTTATCGATCGTGACTACTAGATATTTATAGTTGCGTTGCCACGGAATGTCGCGTTCGACAATTTTTAGATTAG